>PVLD010033189.1:0-13910 GCA_004027595.1 Dinomys branickii
TTCCCACGTCTCGCCCCGGCAGCCTGGTCCGCCCTACCACATCTCCCCCGGCATCTCAGAGAAATACGCCCAGTTTAAACTTCCCAGCCGAGGTTCCGGCATTCACGCTCACCAAGTCTGTCTCGAGCTGGTGGTGTTTATTAAGGAGGTTCGCTCCCTTGCTGCTCACCCGGTCGCCATCTTCCCCGGATCTCCAAAAGCACCTATTAAACAAATTCTCAACCAGAGTACTGTGCCCACTTCACAGGTGGGAAAGGTGAGGCTCAGAAAGCTGAAATTCTCAAGGGCACAGGGCTGGGATGTGGTGGGGTCAGGATTTTGCACCTGAGACTCCATGACTTGAGAGCAGGATGTTCCCCACTCCTCCATGGAGAGACTCCAAGTACACACAAGGCTGAGGAGGCCCCCATTCATGCCATTGAAATCCACATTTGAAGAATGAGCTTCTAAAGGTCCACATTGAAATCTACAAGTCTGTGCCATGAGAAACCATGGCTGGAGCCAATGCTATTTGAGACAGAAAAAATATATATATAAAGAATATATATTTATTTATTTTAAACTTACGGTGATCCTCCTGCCTCAGCCTTCTGAATGCGGGGATACCAGATATGTCCAACCACGCTCAGCCACAGTATACTTAGCCTAAGTCTGATTCACCATGAGCTGTAGGCCTCAGCTGTCTCACCTGTAAATTGGCACAAGGAAAACCTGTCATGGCTGAGGGAACAAAGTTGCACCTCAAGATCCTGAGATGATTTATAGTGCTACAGTTTTAAAAAGAGGGGCTGGGAAAAAACCTATCTCATCCTGCCAAGCACAAAATGTAGGATTTAGATGCAGCAAGCCTCCCTTTTAAGCAGAAAAATCCTTTGGACAAGTAACATTTTAGACATCAGATCCAAGTGGATGTTCCCTGTGTTCTACAGAACGGGGACCGCGGAGTGCGGGCTCAGCCTCTGCCTCAGCGTTCACTCTCAGCGGACTCTCGGGGTTGCGTGCATGGGTGATGCGCTCCTTTCCCACACACAGCGGTGTCCCTGTGCGGATGGGCCTCAGTGGGCAGCCACTCCCCAAGGACAACTGACACACATAAGATGCTACCAGAATCCACGGCCGGGTTTCACCACGAGAGCGATTTCACCTCTGTGGGCTAAATGCTCTGCAGGGCAGTTTCTGAGCTGCCTAGAGTGCGTGTTAGGAAACTGCCACACTCTTTTCCAGAGTGGCTGGGCCATCTCACATCCCCGGCCATGGACTCACAGACTTGGGTGGTGTTATGTAACCATACTGATGGCTCTCGCCGGGCGCATCCGCCAAGGCTAAGGCAGTGGGACATCGGCTTAGGCACATGTTTGCCATCTGTGCCCACCCTCGGGGGAAATGTCGGCTTGAGACTTTTGCTCATTTTCTGACTGACTTGTTTTGCCTTCACTGTGGCCTGCTCACGTCCTCCATGTGCGGCAGATGACTCCGCTGCCCACTCTGTGCTGTATAAACGCTCGGGGCCTTTGAAGGCTCTGAGGAGGTCATTCTTTGTCTTCTCATGGTTCCCGCAGCCTGACCGCACAGTCCCTCCACAGAGGAAGCCAGCCTAGAGGCCACAGGCCATCTCAGGCAGAGGTGGAACCCAGCTCAGCTCTCTGCAGTCAATGCAAATGCCGAAAGGATGCTGTGTCCAGCACATAGGCAGGGGCCACAGCCACACAGTGAGCTTCATGAGAGTCGCCAAGGCCCAGGGGGGGCAAGGAACTTGCTCAAGGTCACAGAGCCTCCCCGGTGAGAGCTAGAGGTGCAGTCACCAAACTCCTCACAGCCCCCTCCTCCTGGCTGTGATCCTGGCTTCTCCAGGGAAGGACACTGGAGGCCTCAAATGTATTTAGTGTCTCCCAGAGGGATGAAGACGTAGCTTTCAGGAAATGGGGAGGGAGGGAGTCATTAGAGGAGAGTGACTAGGGACAATCATGAGGTGCTGTACTCTTTCCTGGGGACCTGGGTGCCAAGGCTTGGTCTATGGGGGACAATGCCTGCCAGCCCAGCCCTGGGAGGGGCTGAATGAACAAAATCAGCAGAGAGGACTCTTCTCATGCCCACCATACCTCCCTGAAAACTAAGACCCAACCAGAAAATAAGCCCTAGCATGATTTTTCAGGATGCTCATAACATAATTCCTACTCTCAAAATAAGCCCCAGTTAAGATGGTGGTCAGCCAGATGGAGATATTTAGTAGGTCCGTTGCAACACATGATGGACTTACTGAATTATAAATAATAATAATACTTAATTAAGTATGAACAAATAATAGTATTGACATTAGTACTTGAATGATAATATAAATTACAATCAAGTATTTGTAAATACCTAAGCGGCACCTTTGGATGAGAGATGAATGCCTATGTAAACAGATGAACTCAAGACTTCTTACGAATGACCAATCAGAATACAAACACAATGCACAAATGGCATGCACACTTGATCACAAACAGACATGGTTGTGTCTAACGTGAATCTTCATAATTCGATAACTCAGGTGTTGTAACGGGTACACTTAATGCATTCATGGGAAATAAATGGTTTCTGAATTTTGGTGCCTGCAATTTCTCACTGCTTTCGTGTGGACCACCGTTCTTAACCGCCATCGATCTTGTTGCCACTGCTGTCTCCTAAGTCTTCACACCTGACTTCACGGAAACTCTGTGAAGCCCAGCCTGCAAGAGGTAGTGACTTGGGTGAGGAATTCATGGGATAAGATTACTGACGGCTGCTTTGCCAATGCACTAGGAGCAAGCTACATGGATAAGACGTGCTCATTTAGGGAGAGCTCTATTGCTGGACGTGAGAGATTAGGGCTGATGAGGCAACAGGAAATGGAACTGCGAAAAACTCAGGCCAGAATTCAGTTTGGAGAGACATGACAGTGTTCCAGAGCAAGATGGCATGACTGTATTTGAATAAATGTAGACTTTTGGACATGAGTAAATGAGTAGGTGTAGGCTGTTGTACCTACCCTTCTTCCTTACTGCATGGGGGCTCAGAAGCCCCCACAAACCAATGTTTAAGGCTGCAGGGCACTGCGGGCCATGCTGTGCAGCATGAGAGCCGGCACTGCTCCTCAGAAGCTCTGGACCGTGGAGTCCATCTCTGCTTGAATCCAAAGAGATGCAGGCAGCGACCCAAAGCAGGAGACTGCGAATGGAAATCTTATGTGGACTCTGCCACAGTGAACATGCCCTGCTTGATGGTCCTGCCGGGAAGGGCTGGATCTGTTCTTTTGTACAGGTCAACAGACTCTGTGAACCAAGGAGCGTTAGAGGCTGGGTTGCAGCTCAGCAACAGGGTGCTTGCTTGGCTAGCAAGCCCAAGGCCTAGTTTGATCTCCAGAACTGCAAAAAAAAAAAAAAAGTGTGAGGCCTTTGTGACAAATACCAAGGGAGGGAGGGAAGGAAAGAAAAGAGAAGAAAGGATGGGAGAAAGGAAAGAGGAGGGAGATAGAAAGATCAAGAGAGAGCTCTTTGGGGTACCCTGAGAGCCACACCCGAGTGCTGGGAGCCTTTGGACATTCTCAGCCTGGGACTCTCCTCCAAAAACCCCAGAAGCCACTCCCAAGGCAGTGTCTGGCTGAGCTCAAGCCTGGGCAGGTGTCACAGGCACACCTGTCCTGTGAGTGCGAGGCAGGTGCAGCCCAGAATGACAGAACCCAAAACTGGTTCTGGCCAGGAGACGCCTCTGCCCCCTGTGCCTGGCTCCTAAGGCCGCCTTCCCATGTCCGCTTGTCAGCCAGGGCCCTTCCTTAAGAAGTAGGACTAACAGGACCGAGAGACGCAGACAGAGATGCATGTGAGAGACTAGGGGCCAGGAGCCCCTGCATGCCAAGGCCAGAGAGGACGTTGTTCCAGCTGGAGCAAGAGATTTGACGTCATGAGGGTGGATCTGCTGTCCTCAGGCACCGAGTCAGAGGCCGATCCCTTCCAGCATCCCAGGGACAATGTCTCAGCAGCGCCCAAGGCATCCATTTGCCCCGCCCAGAGCTGACACACGGGGAACACCAGTCCCTGAGGCTCTGGCCTCCACTGAGGTGTACAGTGCACCAGGTGCTGACGACTGCTCACTCTGTGCTGTCATTTCTGTTTATGGAGAGGAAACTGAGGCTTCGAAGGCACCGATCAGTTAGCTTAGGGCACACAGCTGGAGGGGCTCAAACAGCTCTGTGTTTCACGAAGCAGCTGTTCCTAACCACGACTCTGCCACCTTGCCTCTGTGCCCCTGTGCAGCCAGCAGCCTGGCTCTCTGGTCACTGCCTGAAGGGACACTCACCACTCCCCCTCTTCATGTCCTCCCAGGCTGGGGTGCAGCTCCCGCACCACAGTGTGCAGCAGCACCCACTCTCACAAGGGGAGACGACAGAAGAGAGGCCAACCTTGCTTGCTCCACACCACACATGTCATCCTCCCTCTCAAACTACAAGCACAGGACCTGGCTGAGGTCTGGCTGGAGCTGTGTGGTCGTGGCCAGGCATGTCACTCCAGACCTCAGTGTCTTCAGAGGCAGAGTGAAGGTCTCGTCCAGGGCAGGCCCCTGCTGGTGCCTAGCGGATACCCTCTCTGCTTCTCCAGGGGAGGCTGCAGAATCCTCTGGAGTTCTCCATGGCAATAGCTGGATCCAAGGGAGGGGGGACCCTGGGACCCCAGGGCATGACTTCTGGTGCGGGGGCTGCAACTGGGGGGCAGATCACAGATGGAAACTGTGAGCCAAAGTAACCCTCTCCTCCTCTAAACTGTGGGTGGCAGTACTGTGACTCCTCAATGAAAGAGTCACAGACAGGGCTGGGTACGTAGCTCAGCAGCATAGCGCCTGTATGGTAAGTTCAAGGCCCTGAGTTTGATTTCTGGTACCAAAAAAAAAAAAAAGAATAAAAGCCTTTAAGGAATAAAGAATGGCAAAGACAACATGATTGCACACACCTGTAATCCCAGTTACAGGCGGTAGGACCACAAGTTCAAGGCCAGCCTAGGCAGTTTAGCCAGACCCTGTCTCAGAACTAAAACAAAATAAACCAGGCATAGCGGTGCATGCCTGTAATCCTAGCTCTCAGAAGGCTGAAGCAAGAGGACACTGTGAGTTCGAGGCCAGCCTGGGCTACATAAGTGAATTCAAGGCCAGCCTGCACTACATAGTGAGACCCTGTCTCAAAAAACTCAATAAAATAAAATAAAATAAAACAAACAAAACAAAATAGGGCTGAGCATGTAGCTCAGAGTTCCCTGGATTCAATTCCCAGTACTGAAAAAAAAGTTAAAAAAGAAGGAATTATCAATAAAGAAATTGGTAAATGTGGGTAAATCCCCCCAAAAAGGTATCCTTTAAAATAATACAAATAACTGGAGATCTACAAACACATGACAGAATTCAAACCTATACTGAATAACAATCCACATCAAACTGGAGACATTAGTGTCCAAGCACTAAGATATTCTTGTGTAATTCAGGAGGAAGTGGGTACAGATATTAATTGACTTGTAAACTAAATTTGGAGTTGCTGAACTTACTAGTATGCCTCACTGGACCTGTTTGATTTGCTTCAGTGCTGTGGTTCGTATCTTAGCAGCACTAAGGAGACACAGTATTAGAGCATCTCCTAATGGGCTTTGGTATGAAGTGCCGTAAAACAGGTCTTTTATGAAATCTAGTTTGTATTTAGGAGATGTACATGCCTGTTAAACCACAGGGCCATAACTACCAATTAAAAGGCAATAGACCAGTGATAGAAACCGAGACCCCACAAGGAACCAGACCAGACCTTCTGACACGAGAGAAGTCTTTATGGGGGGAGGGACAGAGTAGCAGGCTACCTAGCGGACCAAGGTAGCCCCGAGCTGAGGAAAGCGTGGGTCTTTAAGCTCTTTTTTCTGGCGGGGGTGGGGTGGGGTAAGGAAATGTCCCTGGGCCAGAACAGGCCGAGCCCTGAGCGGCCGGGTGGGCATCCAGGCCAGAAGGGCCCAAACGGCAGGAGTTGCCCAGGTCAGAACGACCCGAGCAGGTGGACTGCCAGAGTGAATGAGGGCGGGGGCAGCTTTTGTGGCCGAGGGGAATTGAAGTGGAACGGGTAAGGGAACTAGAAAAATATTGATAGTTAAAGTTTTCCCACAAGGAGGGTGAGGCTAGCTGCCTTGTGACTTATCAACCAGTAGCCATTCTTAAGACTTGGAGGATATGTTTCTCTGGGACAGATTGGCCCTCACCCTCCTCTGCACTTTAGAGGATGTGTCGAGCCTGTCCTGCTGCAGTTTCCTTTCTGGCCTGATCTTCCGCTGGTGAGGAGGTGATTTTAGCTCTTAAGACTCCCATTCCCACCTTTCCAGGCTGAGAGTGACTTGTGGGCAGATTTCTTCAATAACTCACCATGAGCGTGAGGAGAAAAGGCTTTCTTTTCTCTGATCTTATTTATAATCTTTTTCTGCCACTTTGTACTTTCCTTGTTTGGAGGCATAGAGAGAGAAGCTTTAAACTTGCCCAACCTTTCCCTCCTACCCAATAATTAAGAACTTTTAAACCCATAAAAATGAACATTTGCTAATGCTGAAGACAGGGCAGTCATTTTAGATGAGGAGAGGAACACATACCCTGCTGGTGGGTTAGATGAGATATTGGAATTTGGCCCATCCAGGAGAACACACGTAAGAGCCACGTCTTGGTTTAGTGTTCTGGGCAGCAGTTTTCCTCAGGAGACTGAACCTGAGACTCTGTGGTGAAACCAGAAGGGGCTATTTCCAAAGCACTGCACTTAAGGGACCAAAACACATTTAGTTTAAGGGAAGCTCTCCAACCTTTTTCTCCCTTCCTAGATCTAGTTATCACTTATGTGTATAGGAGAGGAAAATACTTTGATATAATGTGTCTTGGTTACTTTTCTTTCGTTGCTGAGACAAAATACCCAACACCCAAAATGAAGAAAGGAAAGGTTTATTTAGCTTACAGTTTGTGGAGGTTTCAATCCGTACTTGGCTGCTTCAGAGGGCAAAATGTTCAGGGCAGTAGAGCACAGCAAAACAACCAGAGCAAAAGGGAGGAATGGCTGCAAGCAGCCTCCTCTCTTCCCTTACATTGTAAACAGCCTACCTCCACCCAGGGGTATGTAGCACTCACATAACCTCCATGCCGTCCACTTCCACAGGCTCACACAGGCTCAGGATGTATACAGAGTAAGCACCTTGGCTTCTTGCTGAATCATTCAGTTAAAACTCTGGACTCCCCAAGTTGACACAATATATCAACCATAACATAATGTCATGTGTGGAGGACATTCTTTACATATCTTTCAATGTATTGCCTTAGGTATAACCGGACCTAGGTTGTGTTCTGGAGGAAGTCTAACAAAAGCTTTGTAAGCCCTGGTGCCTATGCTAAATGTTTTGCTGTGTTATGTAAAAAGGAATGGTGACATGATGGCTACCTAGTCAAGTCTCATGCCTGTGGTAATTGAGTTGTATTGTTCTTGCTAAAACGGTTGATAGCCACCCAGTAGCCCAGGTGCCTCTTTTGTTTTATCTCAATAAAAGGTTACGGAAAAGGTCCTTGTTTTTTGTTTTTTTGTTGTTGTTGTTGTTTTGAGGTACCAGGGATCAAACTCAGGACCTTGTGCTTACCAGGCAGGCACTTGTACCACTGAGCTATTTCCCCAGTCCCAAGGTTACGGAAAAGGTGATTCGGGGCTGCAGACAGGAGAACTGTGTAAGCCCCCCCATCCCAGGACATTGTCTCTCTCTTGTATTTCTTTTTCTTCTAACTTTTTATTCATCTGCGGGTACCTCGTTTTCGGGACCTGTTCACCCTGGACAGAAACGGATATTAGACCAACAGTCATGATTGTCATGCTAAAATACTATATGTGGCTCTTGATCTCAAGTTTTCTCTAAAACTATGTAACTGTTATCAGTTAACATTCAGGGATTCAACTACTAAAATAGTCACGGTTGGTAAGGAATAAAAGTCCTCTGGCTATACTTTATTTTTTTTTAATAAATATATTTTAAAGTGCTTGCTATTCAGGTGAGATTATAATAGTTAAACTCACTACTCCACCTGCAATATCCATGTCACTGATCTCTTCTGAGTATTCAACAACTAATTTAGAGATCAGAACTAGAAAGGTAACTGGGTTAAAAGAACATCCAATATTTTGCCCCTGGACCTCCCAGGTCCACAAGGACCCAGAACATGAGGAAACCCTTCTATGAGATCCTGTAACTTTGGTGAGTCACCCAACCTCCCGAGTAGGGAGACTGATGGACAGCAGAGAACAAGAATCAACAAGGGTACTGTGTGCCAGAGGAGGGTCTCCAGGAAGAAAAAAAAATCTCCCATGCTTTCACAGAAAGCAACGTGGCCAACCAAGGCTGTGACTCATCCTGATGGCTGACACCAACAGAGGAGCTGAGAGGCTCTGTGAACGCTTCCAAAAATAATGTCTGAGGAGACTTAGCTGACCCTGATAGACAGTAAGAGGTTAATTTTGATTAGCACAGATCTCACTCTAACTTGGTCTTAAACATCCAGCAAAAAAGTATAACCAAAAGATGTGTAAAAACAGTACCATAGTAATAAGAGCTAGGTATAAAAGTGGGCTCTAATCACTGACTGACTTCTGGTAGTTTCTAGCTGCGCTAGTAGCCAGTCACTATGGTTCACTAAGACAGGGAAAACTACAGTGGAATCTACAAAAGCTCAACAAGTGTTTTTAAATTCCTTCTCTCTGTCTTGTTACGGCTAAACTCAGGGACTTATAACAAGAAATATCAGGCTTATAGATAACTCCATCAGGAGAGGGATTTTAAGAGCTAACTGGGTACAACCACCATTTCAGTCCCTTCAGAGCAGTTTCTGGATGTCACTCTTTCTCCAACCTGCCTCTCCATTTAGTGCTCATGCTTTGATTACACATGCTTTAGTTTCTTGGACAGTTTGTTTATTCTTGCATAGATGCTGCCAGAGACCAAATGATCATGCAGATGGAACCAATGACAAAAGTGCCAGACTCCTTTCCCAGGATCAACTGGATCAACTTTGTAAGGAGTTCGCAACTGCCGAACTACAACATGACTTCTATCTTTGGACCATTAGATTAGCTCTCTGGAGCCAATGGTTAGCTCCCTAACTGCATTTAGGGATAACCTTTTCAGAGGGGGGAATATTACAAACAGCTAAGTTAGGTGGAGATACAGTAGCTAGTCAGACAGGGCTGGACCCTCAATGGAGTCAGTGCAGAAAATAAGAAGGCATCAGGACTGTGGTTGGAGGCCATCTGAACATTAAAGTCACAATGGCTAGTTTTACATAATTTCCTAAGGGATCAATGGAAACGGGATGAATGGTCTCACCCTTTTGAGATTTCCCATAATCTCATTAGGGGTGGGCCATCCACTCCTATCTACTAAGACTAAGACCACTAAGACTAAGACTAAAACTTCTAAGACTAAAGACAAGACCAAGGCTATAGATTATCAACCAATGTTAATGGTGTCACCCATGTACTCTTGCGATCATTAGATCAATATTACCTAAACGACTATACTTGCAATCTTATTGTTTGATCAGAATTTTGACACCCATTGTACCCACCTCATAAAACTTCCTTTGAGAGGTGGGCTTACTGGCAACCCATCTGAGATACCTGCTGTCTCTTGGGGCCTATTCCCATTCCACATTCCCTCATTCCTATTCTCCATTCCTTTTCTGTAATACATTTTCCTACTCTTAAAAAAATACATACTTATATATTCTGGGCATGGTGGCACATGCCTATAACTCCAGCACTTGGGTGGCCAGGGCAGGAGGATTGCTACAAGTTCAAGGCCAGCCAGGGCTACATAGTGAGTTCAAGGCCAGCATGAACTGCATAATGAGATCCTGTCCAGAAGGCGGGGGAGTGGGGAGTATGGTATTAACGCAACAGAATAGTAAGAACCAAGACATAGACCCACACAAATGCAATCAACTATTCTTTGACACAGTAGCAAAAACAATGAAGAAAGAATAGTCTTTTCAACAAACAGTACTGTAACCATTGCATGAAAAAAAAACCCTAGGTAACAAACATACTTTACACAAAAATTAACTCAAAATGCATTGTAGACCTAAATGTAAAACTAAAAACTATAGAATGTCTGGAAGAAAAAGTAAGAGAAAAATCAATGTGACCTTAGGTCTAATGGTGAACTTTAGATACAACATCAAAAGTTTTATTCATGAAAGAAAGAAATAAGTTGGACTTTATTAAAATCTATTGCCCAGCCAAGACAATGAAAAGACAAGCAGCAGGCCAGGCAAAAATAACTACAAATTTACTTCTGCTCAAATATTTGTATCCAAAAATATACAAATAGTATTATAATAGTCACTCTTAAAGAAAACCCAATTTAAAGATGGGGGGAAAGATCTGAGCTGATACCTCATCAAAGAAAATGTATAGAAAGCAAACAATCATTTGTCATTATGGAACTACAAATTTAAACAAAGAGATAAACTACAAATCTATTCAAATAGCTAAACCCCCAAAATGACAACTCTGAACACTGATGAGGATGGCAAAACAGAATCATTTATTATGGGCGGGGAAGAAAAATTACACAGCCACTTTGGAAGACAGTATTTGGCAGTTCCTTACAAAACTATATGCAGCTCGTCAGCTCTTTGGACTAGCAACCATGCACCTAGGTATTTATACAACCAACCTGAAACATGTGTCCCCACAAAAACCTTCCTGCAACTGGAGCAGCTTTATTCATTAGTTGCCAAAAGCTAGAAGCAACTGAGACATCCTTCAAATGGTGACTGGAGAGAGAAGCCATGCCATGTCCATACAGTGGAACATTATTCACCAAGAAAAAGAAATCAGCTACAGTTGAGGATACGTGGATGTCAGTGGAAGCCCCACACACAGACTTTTTAAAAATCACTAGTGTCCACACAGCAAAGAACTGAGCCTCGTCCTGCTCTGCACAGAGGTCACTTGGCTGATTTAAAAGAAGAATGCAGGAGGGCAGAGCCGGATCTCAGCAGAGGTGAGTATATATGTGACACGTTAACAGAGAGTACAGATTGGCCATGGTGGTACACCCCTGTCAGAGAAGTGAAGAATTGCAAAGAGTTGGTCAACATCATGCAGAAATCCTGCTGGAGTCTGGTCAAGTCTCAGCAGCCAGGGGTGTCACTCGGCTGTCCACCCTGTGACCAAGTACCCAAGACACATAGTGGTCGTAAAGAAGGGAGGTCAGCGTGGCTCACCATTTCCCAGGCTTCATTCTGCCATCCAGGCACTGCAGTGCGCACATGTGGAGCTCTGCACACTGTGGTGGGGCTCAGGCTGGGGTACCCGAGCAACTGGAAGGGGTGGGGCCACGGTAGTCCTTCCAGGGCGTGACCCAGTGACCTCATTTTCTGCCACTAGACCCCACCCTCCTAAAGGCTCCACCACTTCCAATAGCTCCACAGGCTGGGAATCAGACCTTCAACACAGGGCCTTGGTGGGGGATATTTGCCAACCACAGCAGGCAGTTTGTTCAGAGTTGTTATCTGCCTAGTGTCTTACAGTTCTCACAAAAGAACACGGAGGAGCCTTCAATGCACTGTACAAAGTGGAAGAAGCCAGGCTTCAAGAAGGCTACACCCTGGGTGGTTTCAACTCATGACAGTGTGCAAAGGATGGAAGTATGCAGACGGTGAGATCAAGGTTGTCAGAGGCTCCAGGAGTGGTGAGCAGGTGGTGCACAGGGGATTGTGCTCAGATGGAGCAGCTGTATGGGACACTATAATAGTGAGTACAAGCCAACCAGGGTGGCACATGCCTGTCATCCCAGCACTGGGAGGCTGAGGTAGTAGGGTCACCACAAGTTCAAGGCCAGCTGAGCTACATAGTGAGTTCAAGGCCAGCCTGGACTACCTAACAAGGCTCTGCCTCAACCACCACCACCCCCAGAAAAAAAAAGAAAATAGTGAGTATATGTCAGTATGCATTTGTTAAAGCCCACGTGACATCACAGCACACGGGGTAAACTTAGCATGTACAACCTGCATAAAATCACTGCGCAGGCTGGAGTTTTCCAGGTGGAAGGCAGAGTGTGAGAGAGCAATCCTGACAGTGTGACAGGTACATGAACCCACCTTGCTCAGCCCACCGCATTTACTAGGAAGGCTGACAGAAAGTGAAGACGCTTGAAAGAACACACGTATGATAAAAACCTGTGTCCAAAGTTTAGAAAGTTGCATGTTGTTGTCAACACATGCAAGATACTTACAAAAGGGACCACTCCCTAGGCCCCTCGGCACAGGGGTTCTACAGGTGTGCACAGTCACATCCCTGGGTTTGTCACAAGGAGGTCAGCATCGCTGCCTGACTCAGCCTAGTGCTAGAAAACAATCCCACTCTGACTTCACTGTCACATACTGAGTAGCCATGCAACTCTATGGCACCAGGCTGTATGCTGGTATTTGGTGAGGTCCTGCCCCAAAATACTCAGTTCTGGAAAGACTGCTACTTTCTAAGAGAGAAGGCCCACCATGCTGACTGGTCTCTGGTGGCAGCCAGAACATTTGGGGGTTGAGGCAGGAGGGGAGCCTGGGAAGAGCATGGGGTCCCCTCTTCCTGCTCTCTGGTCACCAGGCTAGGGGAAAGAGGAAGAGGTGCTCTATAGCAGCAGGTGCAGGTATCATTAAAACTTGCATGTTCGGGCTGGGGATCTAGCTTCATCATAGGGAGGGTGCTTAGCCTGCATACTACCTAGCAGCCAAAATAAATAATTTTAATATATAAGGTAAATGTTTCTTTTATCCTTATGGGTGGGATAAACAGCTCAGAGAGGTTGTGACACAGTCCCAAGCCAACACAGCTTAGGAGAGGTTGGAACCCAGGCCTGTCTTGCTGCGGGGCACATGCCACTTCCCTTCCCACCAGCAGCCTGGCTGTCCCTGATCTACAGACCGTCCTCCTCCTCCAGACTGGACCCAACTGGGGAGAAAATGGAGTACTTCCTGGGAGGATTGTCACCCAGGGAAGGAGTTGAGGTTACCCTGACTCCAGCCTGGACTGACTCTGCTTCCCAGGGCTCTTCTGCACTGCTGTAAAAATGGAAAGTGGGTCTGAGATTCTGAGGGTGGGGGACAGTGGCCGGGGTTGGTGTGACTGAAGGCAGCCTCCAATCCTGTCTGGCTCCTGGTCAGGCCAGTATGTGGATAGAGAGGTTGGGGAGACTCCTGATTCTTGAAGACCTAGAGGAGAAAGCTGAGCCCCAGAGAGGTAAAGTACCTGCGCAAGGCTATAGTACGGAAGAGGCAAAGCTGAGATTCGAACCTGAGGTTCCAATACCCTGGTGAGCTGTGTCCAGGGGCCCATGGGTGGGGCACCCTCGGGCATCCCGGGCATTCTCAGGAGCAGGCAGGGTGCGGCCACAGAAGGTGAGCTCCCCGTTCTTGGGAGTATGCAAGCCCTAGCGGCGCTGTCAGGTTGAGCCGCCACGCGGGCCCAGCACGCAGCTGCGCTTCGCCAGGCCCGCTGCCCGCCCGCGTCCGCTCGGCTCCGTCTCCGGCTCCGGGCGGGGCGCTGCTATTTCTGTCCCCGCGGCGGGAAGCAGGGACGCCGGCGCCATTTCGCTCCCAGCCGCGCAGCACCATGAGCACCGCGGCCTTCCACGTGGCGGGGCTGCTGGAAAAGATGACATCCAGCGACAAGGACTTCAGGTGCGCGCTGGCCTCGCCAGACCCCGACCCTGATCCTGACCCTGACCTGGTCCTAACCCCGGCCCCGCCCCCGTTCCTTTGCAAGGTCCTGACCCTGACCCTTACACTGACCCTGACCCTAACCCTGCCCTTAACCCAGGGGAGATGTCCCAGCCCAGCTACTCTGCTCCCTCCCTGGCTCT
>PVLD010033190.1:0-13910 GCA_004027595.1 Dinomys branickii
CCATTAATTAACTGGTAAAGAATGAATTTTATTATTCATACTTCAAACAAGAAAAAAGCTAATTTTTAATCAACTGTTTCCCTCAAAACTTAGCCTTAATGTATAGTGTTTGTACACTTAGTATTCAACATTTCTACAATTAAAAAAGAACCTAAATATTAATAGAATGTAATATCTATAATTTTTCTGCACCATGAAGTTTCCTGCGGGCATAGATACACTGTGGGGTTAGTAGATGGGATTTAGTGTTTTAATTTATGAGTGACCAAAATGACTATCAAACTTACTCATCTAAATGTGCCTTTGTTACTGTACGTTCTACTGGACAATGTACTTGATGATATATAAATATATGTCACATTACAGAGATATCTGAGAATATGGGGAATACTCATAGTTTTAATAGCCTTTCCTGCCAACTATGGCAGGTCTGATGTGTAGTTCCTACATTGGTGGTCATAATACTGTACTGAAACTTGGTGATATCATGTTGACCATTCAGCATAAAATCTCCTGCTTCTTGCTGTGTAGGGTTCCTTTACTTGTGTGAATAAGCTCTTGATCAACATTCATACCCCTATAGATTCTTAATCACACTGGGGTTTATGTGAATGATTCTAAGTGAAAAACATCACACGATAATCATACTAATGGACAAGAGTAGAAGAGAAAGTAAAAATATTGTTAAGCAAGTACAACTGATTAAGCTATGAAGGAATGGTTTTAGTAAAGAAGAATTTTCTTCATTTGAGGTAATTTTGTATTTAAATATTTTATATATCCAGGTTAAACTATTTTCCATAGTGATTACAACTTAGGTATACATTAAAATAGCAAATCTGAAATTTGCATTTCTGCCATGTCATTTTATCATGTGAGTATCACCAGAATCAAGATATGGAATTATCATGTGATCAAAAATGCCTTTTATTCTATTTTTAAATAATTGTGCATTCCTTACTTTTTCATAGTTGTGGATTCCTTCCAATCCCTGGGAAAAGCTAATTATCTGCCCCTCTCTTTTTTTTATTTTAAAAGTAAAATAATGAAAACATGTTAACAAACAGACAGCCATTTACAAAGTAGCACAAGAATAGTACAAGCAAAACTGAATTACAGACAAGGTGACAGGGAATTAACAATGGTTGTTGTATTACATATTGATAAATTCAAAGTGGTTACTCAGGAAAACAAATATAGTCATGCAAGATCAATCAAACAACTAATCATTAACTGCTCCTTACAATACAGCGACCTAAGTCAGTAGTACAACTATATTAGCTATCCTGCATATATATATACATACATAATTATCCTCTTCTTCATTTTCTCTCTCCCCTCATCTCAGCTGCTCTTAACTTTTGAGCAGTTTCCTTTCATTTCATAATGTTTATCATACCTCCTAATTTATATTTACACTTTCAGGTTCTTACACTAGTGATACAATATGTTGCTTACACATGCACATCTGAGTTATTTCACTTATGAGTATGGTCTCTAGCTGTGACCATTTACCTATAAAAGCCTCAAGACTGTCTTTCTTCATAGCTGAGTAATATTCCATTATATAAAAATGCCAGTTTCTTTTATCCAGTCTTTAATGGATGGACATTTGAGTTGCTTCCACAATTTAGCTATTATAAATTGCACTGCTATAAACATGTGTGCACATATATCGTTGTGATATGGTGTTTTCAGATCTTCTGGGAAAATACCCAGAAGGGGGATAGCTGGGTTAAATGGGACCTCTAGATCTAGTGTGCTGAGGAATCTCCAAATGGATTTCCACAGTGGTTTCACCAGTCTGCATTCCCACCAGTAGTGGAGAAGAGTTCCTATTCAGCAGATTAGGTGGGTGTCACCTTCACAGGGGTAGATCTGAACTTGACATTAAGTCCAGTCACACGCTTGAACTCTTTCACTACTGTCTACATGCAGCGGAAACTAGTGGTCTAATGTACTATGAGTCAATATATGGGTTGCCTGAGTGTCTGCTTAAGTCATAGACCTCTTCACCTTGATTAAGGACAGTTCATGAGTGGTTTTCAGAGTTTGTCAATAACAAGCTTATATTTGACACTACTGGTGTTGCTGACTTTACCAATATAACCAAAGTGACATAGTTGTTACTGTCAATTGTTTTCTCTGTGTACCAGTATCTGGACTACCTGGGGGTTATAAACAATACTGTGACTCTTTTCCCAAAGTATCTAACACTAGGTAAAAGAAGCACAAAACAAAATGAAGCACAAAACAAGCAAGCAAACAAAATAAAAACATAAGAAAAGGCAGCAAAATGCCTTTAAAAACTCCCAACTTCACCAAAATATCCAATACAGGAGGCTATGATGAGGAGGAAAATATACACTAGAAATATCTGAAACATGCTGCTTTCCTGATTTGAAAATTCACCACTATAAATTTTCCTCTTAGGGCTGCTTTCATTGTGTCTCATAAGCTCTGGTATGCTGATCAGGATTATCATTTCATTGTAGATACTGTTTAAATTCTTTGTAAATTTCCTTTGTGACTTGCTGGTTGTTCAGGAGGGAGTTATTTAATTTCCATGTGTTTATGGAACTTGTGTGGCTTCTGTTGTCTTTGATTTCTATTTTCATTGCACAATCGTCAGATAAAACACATGGGATAATTATATTCTTCTGCATTTACTTAACCATGTTCTATGGGCTAGTATGTGGTCTATTTTGTTTTATGAGCAAAAACATTTAATTATGAATCTTAAACTTCTACAAAAAGAAGAACAAATTAAATCCAAAGCTTATACAAGGGAGAAAATTATAAGGATAAGAACAAACATCAATGAGAATGAAACTTAAAACAATACAAAGAATCAATGAAATGAAGAGTTAATTCTTTCAAAGATTAAATAAAATTGATAATCCCTTAGCCAGCCTTATACAAAAAAAAAAAAGGAAAGACTCAAATCCATGCAATTAGCAACAAAAAAGAGAAATCACAATGGATGATGTGGAAATCCAGAAGATCATTAATACCTACTTTGAGAATCTGAACTCCAACAAGATGGAACACACAGAAGAAATGGGCAGATTCCAAATACATATTAATTGCCAAGACTGAATCAAGATATATAAATTGTAAATAAATCAATATCTGTAAATGAAATGAAAATGTAGTTAAAAACTTACCAAGAAATAAAAGCCTAGGTCCTTATGTATTCACAGCTAAAATTTATAAGAAATTGAGAGCATCTCTAATGCCACCAATGCTGAAATCCTTTAATGAAATTGAAAGGAAAGCAATATTCCCAAAATGATTCTTGGAAGCAGGTATTAACGTGATAGTAAAATGAGAGAAGTATTCAACTGAAAAGAAAACTACAGGTCAACCTCCCTAATGAAAATAGATGCAAACATCATAAATAAGATGCTGGCAAATAGATTCAAGCAAATCATCAAAAGATTACACACCATGACTAGGTGCGATTCCTACCAGGGATGCAGGGATGGTTCAACATGTGCAAATCAATAAATGTAATGCACCATGCCAACAGAGTCAAAGAGAAAAATCACATGATCAACTCAATAGATGCAGGAAAAGCTTTTGACAAAGTCCAACACAAATTCATGGTAAAAAAAATTTAAGAAAATTGAAATACAAGGTCTGTACCTCAAACTGATAAAAGTTGAAGTCTGATGCTTTATTGAAAGGAATAGTTAATGCTTAATTTTTTGACCAATTCTGCATGCTTATATTGATAATCTGCACAACTAATTTGAAGATAACAATACACAATATAACCATTATTGTTGACTTTCTACCATCCTGTTTAGTGAAGCTCTGCATCATTTCTAATTTTTAAAAACTTTTTATTCTCTTTGTTTCATCAGTCTTGCATTCCTACATCTGTTAATCTGAGCAATGTCATTGAAGATATGTAATATAACAATCACTGTTTTTCCTATGATTTTGTTTTAAACCTTGTACCTTTTTTATTGGTTTTCCTTTGTTTCTTTCTATGTTGTTATTTTGTTATTTTTAAATTTTTAAATAAAAATATATTAAAAATCTGATAAAAAACATGTGCAACAACCCAAAAATCAAAATCCAACTAAATGGTCAAAAACTAGTGTTTAAAATTATTGGCAAGTCAAGGACAACCATTATCACCAACTCTGTTCAATATAGTTCTAGAAACAGAGCAGTTAGACCAAAAAAGAAAGAAAGAAAATAAATGAAGAATTAAATTCTCATTACTTGCTGGTGATATGATACTCTTCATTGATAATCAAAAAACTCCTCCAAAAGACTTGTAGATTTAATAAAGAAATTCAATAGTGTAGCGGGATATAAAATCAAGGCTCAAAATGAATAGCATTTTTGTACAAAAACAATAAACTCAGTAAGAGTGAAATTATGGAAACCACACCCTTCACAGTAGCACCAAAAAATAATATAAATGAATCAATTTAACAAAAGAAATAAAATGTTTATACATTGAAACTTACAGTACTCCAAAAAAAAGATATTGTACAGGATATAAGAAATTGGAAAGATATCCCTAGCTCATGGACTGGAAGAACCAACACAGTGAAAATGGCCATACTCCGCAAATTATTGTGTAGATTTACTTCACATAATTAAAGAAAACATTTCTAAAATTCATTTGGAACCAGAAGAGAACTAGAATATCAAAAGCAATTCTGGGCAAGAAAGGCAAGTCAGGGGGCATCACAATCCCTGACTTGAAAGTATCCTGCAAAGATACTGTGAAAAAATCACCACGGCACTGGCAAAAAACAGACCTGAGGATCTATGGAGCAAATGAGATGGTGCAGAGACAACTGCAAACACACTTAACCACCTTATCTTTGCCAAAGGGAAAAGCACATTTATTGGAAGAAAGATAACCTCCTTAATAAATGGTGCTGGATAAACTGGCTTTTTACATGCCATAGACTAAAACTAGACCCATATCTCTAACATGAACTAAACTAAAACCAAAATGGATCAGAGATCTAAATATTAAAACAGAAATACTAAATTTTCTGGAAAAGAGAAGAGGAAGAAGTCTTGAAGATATACGTGCAGGCAAAGATTTCATCAACAAAACCCCAAATTCACAGGAATACAAAGATTCAACAACTGAGATCTCATACCATTAAAAAGATTTTTCACATCAAAAGAAATCACCAACAGAGTTCAAAGACAACACACAGAGTGGGAAAAAGTCCTAACCAGTCATCCCTCAGACAAAAGACATAGCTAGAACGTATAAAGAATTGAAAAAATTCAGACTTCCCAAAATTAAAGATCCACTCAAAAAATGGGCATCTGAGTGCATAAACACTTTTAGAGGAAAAAATATAAGTTGCAAACAAATATACGAAAAAATGTTCAACATCACTGTCCATTCAAGGTATGCAAATTATATCAATTCTGAGATTCCATATCTTCCCAGAAAGAATGGCTACCGTCAAGAAATCAACCAATTACAAATGCAGGATGGGCTGTGGAGGAAAAGGAACACTTCTGCACTATGGTTGCGAGTGTTGTCTGGTGTAATCACTGTGGAAATCAGTGTCTATAGTTCTTCCAAAAACTAGGACTACAGATTCCATTGGACTCAGCTATTCCCTCCTGGGTATATTCCTGGAAGAATTACAAATACCAGACCACAGCAATACCTGCATACTTATGTTTATATCAGTGCAGTTTGTGATAACTAAGTCTTGGAAACAACCCAAATGACCATCAACCAAGGAATGGATAACAAAGAAGTGGTTTCTTTGATGCAGTTGGGTCCTACACAGTCATAAAGAATTATAAACTTGAGACATTTTTACTTAAATGGATGCACCTTAAGGGTGTACTCAGAAGTGAAATAAAGAGGACACACATCTGTAAATATTACATTTTCTCCCTGATGTGAGAAACTGAAAGGATAAATAAGGACTACATCGTAAATTAGATATTGTGACATGAGAAGAAATTGTTCAAATGCAAAGAGGAAAGAGGGAGGAGAAAGGGGGAAAAGAAGAAAGGGAAAAGGAAAAAGAAAGACAAATAAGGGTAAAATAGAAACAAACTTTGCAAATAGGGTGAGGAAGAAGGGCTGAAACAAGGGGAGGGGATTGGGAAGAAAGAGAAATCATAATATATCATATACAGGTGCAAATTCCCCGTGATGAATATGACCTTTATGTATAATTAAATTACAGCAATAAACTTAATTTAAAGAGAAAAAGAAATACTAAAACAGCATCACAGGAGGTAATAAAATCGTTCAACAATATATTTGACAAATTCAGAGAAAATACAACAAAACATTACAACCATAAAGAAAGAAATGATCAGAGTATAGAATAGATACTAGTTAAAGTCAAGTATAGATAAAGAAATAGATGCAAAACATGAAGGACTAGCAGAGAAAAGAATGACAATCCATAAAGTAGTTCTAAACAGATACCAAGAGTTTAAAAGTGTGATTGAAATTATGAGTAGATGAAGCAACTCATGTGAGGTCAGAGGATTAGACATAGAAGACAGGGCTATGGTCAATGATCAATTAATGACCAATATCTTAAAAATGAGCACATGACAAATGGATCCCACAGCTGAAAGATGACTCAAAGAAGATTAATACAAGGGCAATTGGAATAAATGAAATCTCAGAAGAGAGTACGAAGGGCATAAAAATCCTATTTACAGAAGTAATAGGGGGCTGGGGATATAGCTCAGTGGAATAAGCGCTTGCCTAGCAAGCGCAGGGTCCTGAGTTCGATCCCCAGTACCGCAAAAAAAAAAAAAAAATCTACAGAAGTAATAGCAGAGAAGTTTTTAGACAGGGAAAAAGATTTTAACATGCAGGTAAATAAGACATATAGAATGGAAGTATCCACAAAAACCGATATCCACATCATATCATAATTAAAATTTCAGATATTTAATATAAAATAGACCTTAAAAGATACTATAGAAAAGCAACAAATCAATTTTAAATGAAAACCCAGCAGAATTACAACGGACTTCTCAACAAAACATTTAAAGACAAAGGAAAACTTGGATTTAAGTGTTTTAAATTCGAAAAATAACCACAAAATAGCTTCTAATCCAGATTGATATGTTCTGCAAAATTACTTTTCATAATTGCTAGAGCAATAAAGTACTTCCATGACAAAGTACACCTAAATAAATTCATCACCACAAAACCAACAGTCCCCTCAAATTCTCAAGGACACACTATGAAGAGCCAAAGAAGCTAACAATTGCAAAATGTTCAATAGAATGAATGTATTGGATAGAGATAACAATTAAGTAGAAGGGAAAGAATGCAAAACAAACATAAGTGAATAACAAATGGCAGAAATAAATCAATACATGTCAATTATAACTGTCAATGTAAATGGCCTCAAACTTTCAACCAAATGACAGATTAGCAGAATGTATCAGGAAACAAAACCCTATATAAGAAACACATTTAACACAAAAAGAAATTTACAGACTCAGTTTCAAAATGAACTTTAAGCCAAAGATGATCAGAAGTAGCAGAGGAGGACAGTAAATATTGGTTAACAGAACTATTCACTAGGAAGAGATAAGAATTATAAGTATATATGCATCAGACCACTGGGCACCCAACTTCTAAGACAAACACTACACCGTGTAAAAGAAAAGATAAACATCAATACTATTATGTTGGGGGAATTCAATACCCCAATATCATAAATACATTGTTCAACTAGACAAAATTCAAAATGAATAACAGAGTTGATGTTTCTTTTTTTTTTTTTTCCGGTACCAGGGATCGAACTCAGGACCTTGCACTTGCCAGGCAAGCGCTTATGCCACTGAGCTATACCCCCAATCCCCTGAATAACAGAATTGAATCAAACTTTTAAACAAATGAACTTAATGAATACATACAGAGTGTTTCATCCAACAATGGAAGACACATTCTTCTCACAACCATATGGCACCTTCTCCTAAATAGAGCACACACTAGCTAATAAAGCATTCTTAAGTAAAAGCAAAATAACCAATAATTTAATAAAGCAATTTAAGTTTTAAAATGAAAGGGAAGTACTCTCAAAATCATTGTTGGAAGCTAGCTTTATTCTGATCCAAAGAGGTGCAGTAAAAGCCTTTGACAAAATCAAACATACTCATGGTTAAAACTCTGAAGCAAATAGGTATAGAAGGACCTTATGTCAACTGGATGAAAGTCATTTATGACCAACCTACTGGCAGCATATTATTAAAGTACATCTTAAAGTTTTCGCTGTGAAACTAAGGCAAGACAAAGATGTCCACTGTCACAACTCCTGTTCAACAAAATGTTCAAAAACATTAGCCAGGACAATCAGGCAGGAAAAAGAAATAAAAGGAATAAATACAGGAAAGGAAAAAGTCAAAGTATCATTATTTACACATTACCTGATCCAATAACTATATGATCCTAACAAAAGTTTCAACAGGAGTCTTTGAATTAATAACCAAAGTCAGCAATGTAGAAACATACAAAATAAATACACATAAGTCAATAGCATTCCTATATACTAATAATGAAGTTACCCAACAATAGAAGCAAAAGGAATTAGGAAAACAGTAAAATTCACAATAGCATGAAGAAAAATGAAATACTTAAGAATTTTTTCTTTTCTTTCTTTTTTTTTTTTGTGGTACTGGGGATTGAACTCAGGACCTTGTGCTTGCTAGGCAGGCACTTATTCTACTGGACTATATCCCCAGCCCAAAATACTTAAGAATTAATCAAGGAAGTGAAAGAATTCTACAACAAAAATTACATCAGGCCACAAATGGAGACTGAAGAGGACATTAAAAATAGAAGGCTATTCCTCATTTGTTGGACATTAGGGTTTTTTCCAAGATTTAGCTATGACAAATTGCGCTGCTATAAACATGGGTGCACATACATTGCTGTGATATGATATTTTTAATTCTTCTGGGAAGATACTCCCAAGGGGAATAGCTAGGTTAAGTGGACTTCCAATTCTAGTTTTGCGAGGAATCACCAGACTGATTTCCCCAATGGTTTCACCAATTGACACTCCCACCAGTAGAGGAGTGTTCCTTTTCCTCCACAGCCTCTCCAGCATTTGTCATTGACTGATTTCTTAATGATAGCCATTCTTTGTGGGGTGAGATGAAATCTCAGTGTTGTTCTAATTTGCATTTCTTGAATGACTAATAATGTTGAACATTTTTTCATATATTTATTTGCCATTAGTATGTCTTCATCTGAGAAGTATGTGTTCATCTCAGATGTCCATTTCTGGGGCCTGATTTTTAATTCTTTATATGTTCTAGATAGGAGTCCATTGTCTGAAGGGCAGTTGGATAAAAATTTTTCCCAATTAGTCAGTTTTCCTTTTACTCTGTTGATTTCTTTTGATGTGCAGAAACTTTTAAAAAAGATGAGATCCCAGTTGTTAATCCTTTAAAGCGTTTCCCATGCCGTTTGATTTTTGTTCCTGAACTCTCTGCCTACCCCTATGTCTTTGAGAGTTTTACCTATTTTCTCTTCCAGTAGATTTAGTGTTTCTGTTTTGATGTTTAAATCTTTGAACCATTTTGTCTTTAGTTTAGTGCATGGTGATAGACATGGGTCTAGTTTTAGTCTTCAGCATATAAAAAAGATGTGGTTATTTCTATACAATGGAGTGTTATTCAGCTGTAAAAAATAGTAAGCTCAAGGCTTTTATAGGTAAATGGGTGCAACTAGAGACCATACTCATAAGTAAAATAAATTGGACCCATGTGTATAAACATCATATTGTGTCCCTGGTGTGAGAACATGAAAGAGTAAATAAAACCCAAAATATACAATAGATGATAAGAAACAGAAAGAAACTGCTCAAACGATGGAACAACTGGGATGAGGGAAAGAAGAAAAAGTACTAAAATAAATAAATAAATAAATATATATATATATATGGCATAACTGTACTATTGGTGTCTGGTGATTTGTTGAGAGTCTTGCTAAGGGGAATGATCAATGATTACAAGTTTTTTAATGCTATTTTGACCAAATGTGCATGCTTGTATCTGGTAATCTGAGCAATTTACGTGACGACAGCAATTTGCAGTATAACCATTCGTGAATTCCTACAATCCTGCCTAGTGACACTGTATATTATTGCTAATGTTCTTTTAGATTTTTATTTTCTCATTCTCTTTAATGATTTGATCAATCTTCCTACATCTTGTAATCTGAGCAACTTTGTTGAATATAACAATCTATAACAAGCACTGTTAATCTCTTTCATTTGGATTGAAAGCTTGTATCGTTTTTAATGTCCTTGCTTTGTGTTGTTTGTATTTTGCTATTGCTCCTTTTTGGTACTATTTTCTTTAAAATTAAAAAATAAAAATAAATAAAAATAAAAATAGAAGGCTATCTCATGTTCCTGGATAGGCAGAATAAATATAGTAAAAATGGCTATACTTCCAAAACTGATATATTGATGTAATGCAGTAGCCAATCAAAATACCAACAGCATTCCTCACAAATCAGGAGAAAATATTGAACAAATCACATAAAAGCAGAAGAGACTCAGAATAGCAAAAGCAAGCTTGGATAATAATAGCAAAGCATGAGGTATCACAAGATCAGAAGTTGTATGGCACAACTACATTGGTAAAACTGCACGGTGCTGTCACCAAAACAGAAATATGGATCAATGGATCAAAATAGAGAAACAAACTGCACAAGGCATATTGAGCTATTTGACTTTTGACAAAGATGCCTAAAATATACGTTGGAGGAAAGATTGCCTCCTTAATAAATGGGGAAAACTGCATATTCACATGAAAAAGATTGAGTCTCAAATCATGTGCTAAATTAAATCTCACCATGTATTAAATTAAATAAAAATGAATGAAAGATCTAAATTCTGAAACAGAAACAATCTTCTGGAAGATAAAATCTGTGAAATTCTTGATGACATAGCCACGGGCAAGGACTTCCGGAATAGCACTCCAAAATTGCGGGAAATAATACAGAGAATCACTGAATGGGGTTATAAAATTAAAAAGCTTCTTCATATCAAAATAAAGAACCAAAAGAGTAAAGAGACAGCCAAGAGAATGGGAAAAAATACTGCCAGCTACTCCTCAGAGGACTAACATCTGGAGTGTATGAAGAGCTCAACATTAAAACCTCCCCCAAATAAAATACCCGATCAAAAAAGGGCAATTGAAATGAATAAACACTTCTCAGAAGAGGAAGTAAAGATGGTTAATAAATATATGAAAAAATGTTCAACATTACTAGCCATTAGAAAAGTGAAACTAACAAAACTGCATGGAGATACCATCTTACTCCAGAAAGAATATCTATTATGAAAAAAATCTAATGAAAAAAGATGGTGGTGACGTGATTAAAAAGGAACTTTACTACATTGTTGGTGGGAAGGCAATCTCGTGCAACTACTATGAAAATCAGTATGGTGATTTCTAAAAAAGAACCCTAAAAATAGAAATGACATTTGATCCAATTATCCCTTTTTCTGATACCATCCCAAAAGAGTTAAAATTTTCATATTACAGAAATATATGCATAGTCACATTTAGCAGTCCACTTTATAATAGCTAGACCTTAGAAGCAGCATGTATGTTCATAAACAGATGAATGCATAAGGAAAATGTGACATTATACACAATGGAATATTACTCAGCGTTAAAGAGATGAATTTAATTCATTCATAGGCAAATGAATGCAACTTTGGAACATGTGAAATAAGTTAGACACACATGATTAAATATTATATGGGTTCTCTTATAAGAGAAACACAAAATACATACACATATAAATAAAGAAAAAGTAGAGGATAGAGTACTATTAAGTTAGGAGAAGTGCAAATAACCCCCGAGTTATGTGTCCGTTCTTTCACACATATTTCCATACGCACCCTAATTTGTTTCAGTTATACTACTAGTTTCTCTTAGTTCATTGAAGAAAGTTCATACTGTTGTCTTGTTTCTTTTAGGTAAGATAGCATTTTTATGTTTATGTCTTTTATTCTGCGTAACAGTTGGCCATATTTTTAGGGTTATGGCACACAGAATTAACTCTTGTTATTCTCTGATTATTTATACAACTTTAAATATTTGTTTCTATATTTTCTTTATTAATCTTTATAAGTACTACATTAACATATAAAATGAAAATAATGGTATATAAATGGAACCACAAACTACATGACATTGGAGATTGACTTATTCCTCTCAGCATTGGATATCTATGCATCTCTTGTGTGCTATCAACAAGTTGTTCCATTTTATTGCTGAGTAGTTTGCATGGGCTGGTTGTGCCACAATTTTTTTATCTCATGACCTAATGGAGGATGTTTTGTTTGTGCCCAGCTTGGACTATTACCAGTTAAACTGCTATAAACATTTGCACTCAAGGATTTTTGTGTGCACAAGCTTTCACTTTTGAGGATAAACGCCTACACATGTGACCAATGAGTACCACAGTAAGTGTGTGCCCAGTCAATGTTGTGAGAGACTGGTAAGCTGCTTTCCAGTTTCACTGCAGCAGTTTGAGTGAAGTATAGAAGCTATGGCTCTAATTATATCCTTTGTCTCTCCCTATTTGTTATAGCTTTTTAAATATTTCATCAACATAGTGAATACTATCAAATAGTGCAAAGCATTCTAAATTTTGCTTCAGCCATCAAATATAATTTAGAATTTCAAGAAGAGAAATAATATCTATTGCACCTACCAACATTTTATTACCAGCAATAAATTCTCTTACGTCTTCCAAAATTTGAGTATTCTTTGCTTTCCTCTTCATTATTACAGATATTTGCATTCATTATAGAACACAAGGATTCAAACATATTCTTTTAGCACTGGAAAAATATTGTGCCCTTCACGGTTTCAGATGAGACAGTCTGTGCTTTGAATTTGAGTTCATTTATGGGTGAAGTACCATTTCTCTGCTTTAAAGATTTGTTTTTTTCCCCTCACTTTTCAGAAGTTAAAATATACTTCTTGATTCTTGCATTTGTGGTTTGTGTCTTTCTTGACATTTGGGAATTTTCAGCCATTATTTTTTATTCTGAGAGCCCTATATTCTCACTGTACATTTTTCTGAGATCCAAATTATAAGAATAACTTTGAATTGCCACATATCCTTGAGCCTTTGTTCATTTTTTGTAGTCTATATTCTCTCAGTTTTGATTTGCTATTTTCTATTCTGTCTTCACGTTCCTCCACTCTGCTCTTGAACCCATCTACTCAGTTTTCAATCTTTGAGTTCTAAAATCCCTTCTTGTTTTTTATATCTTCTATTTCTTTGCTGACATTTTCCATTTTTCATTTATTTCAATATGTTCATTGAAAAGTTAGTATAATGGTTGCTTTAAAAAACTTTAGGTAACTCAAATATCTGTATCACAAGGCGTCTGTTGATGTAAATCTTTTCTTTCAAGCTGGGACTTTACTTTTTCTTGATATAATGATACTTGATTGAACATTATAAATTTTAGATATTGACACTCTGGAACTTACATAAATCTTCTGTTTTAGCGGGTCTCTGCTGACAAGGGAAGATGAGTTTTGACTCATTCCTGTTAAATGGTACATTCCAGAGTCTATACTCAATTTCTATTGACTACTTACAGAGGAAAAAATGCTTAGTATTGTGTTGTTGTTGTTTGCCTGTTTTGTTTTCTGTCTTTGGATGTTTGGTTTTTGTGTTTTTCTGTTGTTGAGACGATTAATTGTCTGACCAATTTTGCATGTCTGTATATGGGTTCATATATTTACACTTTGAAGATATCAATGGATAAAGCAATAACCACTGTTGAGACCATGTCACCTTGTCTATAGATCACTTGTGATTGTACTATTTTTTATGCTAATTGGTGTCTGTTAATATGTTTTTGTACTTTTATTTT
>PVLD010033191.1:0-13909 GCA_004027595.1 Dinomys branickii
AGAGAAAAAAGAAAAGAAAAAAGAAGAGAAAGAAAAGAAAAAAAAAAACCAATGGGGTTGCCAGAGGAAATTTCAGTGGTAAGGTTGGTAATTAGAGGCACAGCTCAGATTTGATACCTGGGAAGATCTAAAATCATCGCTATCTCTGCCATCTTCTATTTTCATTTCCCTTGGAATTTTCTTTGGAAAGAATTAGATTTTCTGACATATGAATTTACGGCTTTAAAAACAGTTGATATGAAACTCCTTACAAGCATGGAGTTTGATTGTTCTGACTCTTTCAAAACCATGACAACAAATGTGACAAAACACCAAGTAAATCTCACCTAAATTGGCCCTGAAACAGTCATTCATCTGCCACAAAAGTAAATTTACAATTTCTCACGAAGTACCAAAATCCTAGCCGGAGACTCAACTCTGGGGTCTTCAACAAATCAGGTGCAGCCACTTGCACCAAAAGCCAAACAAGGTACGTAATGGTGAATAATACAGGGGGAATTTTAGTCAGTATAGCCGGGTGGGCCTTTGTTGGTGATAAAAACAGGTTTCTTTTTTACTTTAAAGAGTAAAAAAAATAACAAAGTAACAACAATGTAGACAGAAACAAAGCAACACAAAAACAGTAAAAATGATACAGGGTTTCAAAACAGAATGATAGGAATTAACAGTGGTTGTTATGTTACATATTATCTTCAGCAAAGTTGCTTGTATTACCAGATGTAAGAATGCAAGATTAATCAAACCATTAAAGAGAATAAAAATATTAGAAATGATACAGAGCTTCACTAAACAGGATAGTAGGAATTCACTAATGATTGTTATATTGCATAATGTTGTCTTCAAGTTAGTTGTTCAGATAATCAGATATAAGCACACAGAATTGGTCAAAAAATTTAAGCATTAACTGTTCCTTTCAGTAAACCAATTGACATCAGCAGTACAATTATCCCAGCTTTCCTTCTATAAATATATATTTTTCCCTTCCTTTTTTCTTTCTTTTTCTCCTTTCCCTCCTCCCAGTTGTTCCTTCCCTTCGAGCAATTTCTTTCCCCTTCACAGTATCTATTGTACCTTTTGGGTTTTATGTGCTCTTTCACATTCTTACACTAGGGAGACAATACAATGTTTACACATATGGGTCTGATTTATTTCACTTATCAGTATGGTCTCTAGTTGCATCCAGTAATACTCCATTGTATAAAAATGCCACATCTTTTTTTCATTCATTCCTCAATTGATGAGCATATGGGTTGTTTCCAAGATTAAGCTATGACAAGTTGTGCTGTTACAAACATGGGTGCACATATATAGCTGTGGTGTGATATTAATTCTTCTGGGAAAACTCCTGGGTTAAGCGGGATCTCTAATCTTAGAAGAATCTCCACAGTGATTTCCATAGTGGGTGCACCAGTCTACACTCCCACTAGCAGTGGAAAAGGGTTCCTCTTTCCCCATACCATCTACAGCATTTGTTATTGGTTGATTTCTTGATGATAGCCATTCTTGCTGGAGTGAGATGGAATCTCAGTGTTGTTTTCATTTGCATTTGTTGAATGACTGATGATACGGAATATTTTTTCATATATTGTTTTGCCAATAGCATTTCTAAATGGTTTGACTAATCTTACATTCTTACATCTGGTAATCTGACCAACTTCCTCGAAGATAACAATATGTAATATAACAACCACTGTTAATCTCTATCATTTTGTTCTGAAACCCTATATCATTCTTAGTATTTTTGCTTGTTTTACCTATGTTGTTGGCATTTTGCTATTGTTCTTTTTTAAAATTCTCTTTTAAAAAAACACAGAAATGAACCATCAATTATTTTCAGTCCAGAAAAGAGGAATAAAAAGGAATTGTTTTTCTGTAAAAAAAAAGAAATTATATTTTAATATTCTTCTACGGAGTTTCCTTAGCTCCTCAAGTAGTTTTGACCTTATTCTATGATTTCACTGGTTTTCTCATTCATCAGTGAGCTGAAAAAAAAAAAAAAAAAAAAAAAAAAAAAAACCTTTGGCTCACATTCATTTCATGTGTGTAAATTTTAGTTTTAACTTTTTGGAAAGCTACATTTTGGCAGTAATCAACAGTTTTTCCACTTCTATTACTTATCACTATTTAGTTAACTTTGTTTCTAATTATATGAACATGTCAAAATGAGGGCCTTTTATTTCTGCATTCACAGGGCTCAGCCTTGGAGCCCTGCACTTAGGTGTTCAGTAAGTGTTTGTATGTCGCTGAAATCAATTCCATGACTCCATGCTCATAAATCCATGGAGTGGAGTCACCTCCGTTTGCCCCCTGAGGCTCCAATTTGTCTCTCATTTGGGCATCTGTGTGACTAAATAGGCTTTATTAAAATTCATGCCACATAACACAAATTAGATCATTGCGTGTCTCATCTGGTGCTTGACAAATATGGACATCCTAAGAAAGGTTCAGCTGCGAGGGAATGTTTGCTCTTTGTCCCTTATATTTAGTAAGATATGTAAATGCAAATATATTAATACCTACGGTCTAGTTGAAAGTAGGAATATTAGCTAAGAGAAAGAAAAGAGGCATCCTTGTTGTCCACATGATAATTGCCACAAATTTACCTGTATAAAGCTTGTTAATTATGTAATAAAATTTAAACTTACTCTTTAGTGTATAAATTTGAGGAAAAACTTTTTTTTTCCTGAAAATAGGCTCTCTTTCTGGGCCAGATGCCAACACTTTATAGTACTAAATATGTAAGTGGAAAAAAATGGAAAGAAAAATAAGCACTGATAGAAGTAACCAAGACAGGCTTCAAATCTTGTTAGGGAATTTCTGTCATTTCAAAATAAATCCAAGTCTACAATATCTATGTTGCCTCACTGAAAATTCCATGGTTAATGAGATTTCAAAATCCTTGTTTGATCTGTATTTGAGAGACCATACATAATTCTTAGGATTTTTGCTAGAAGAGTGTGTATTTTCATTTTTCAACTGGTTTATATTACTATAAACAGCTAAAAGATTTAAGTTATGAGAGTCACATTCATTTTTTCAGTCTGCTCACTACTGTACAGTTAGAACCTTTAACTCTTTTTTACTATTCCCCAGTTGACAGATTGCAGATGTAAAACAATATACATTTCAAATTAGGTATTACTCTAATTATATACTTTAGACTTGCTCTATAATGTCACCTTTCCTGTAATCCACATTAAATTCCTATTTACATTAACAAGAAAATAGCTTCGGGGCTGTAGAACGAGCTAATTTTTTTTAAAGTAGAGCATCATCCTCAGATATTCACAATTTCACAGCTAAAAGACAAAGTGTACAAATAGTTTCACTTTATACAATCTCAATCATAAAAGAAAAGGATATCAAGTCATAAAAAACTTAATATAAACTGTGTAAATAACATATTAAGGAAGAAAACTCATAAGTACTACTTTATATAATTATTTTAAAATATCTTTAATCCACTTTGTATGAAGACTTACAAATTTTACCACCTCAAGGTAGTAGCAGGTACCTAGTAAATGCTCAATTAGTTGACAATGTTGCCTATCTGATATGAGGAACTCATCTAGGAATTAAGGAAAAAAGGTGCCTTGGGATTTTAAAAATGGCTATCACCAGCCAAAGCAAAAACTCGTATCTGTGAGTGAATTTGTTGGATTCCTACTTAGGTTTTTGACTCTGTTGACTCCAAGTTTCTGACGCTAAATTTCCACAATACAAAGCACCAAGCAATATTGAAACTAAACCAATATACTTTTCTTTCCTGGTACCATACAATTCTGGGATCAAATATATTTGTCTAACTTAATATTGGAAATAGTCAAAAGTAACTTAGCTTCTTATTCTAGGATAGACACTCTAGTAAACTATAACTGTGGGCCAACCGACACCAACACTGAGGTGGGCGTGTACTTCAGTGGTAAAGCACTTGCCTAGTCTAGTCAAGGCCCTGGGTTCCATTCTTAGCACTGCAAACAATACGAAAACACAAGCTTGATCATCAAGCCTTGCTTTCATCATTCACTTCATGGTGGCCACCAGTCCAAGGTTCTCAAGGATTAAACTGCACCCAGTCTCTGCAGTTTCTCTATCTTGTAGGAGCTACCTTAAAATCATCTAGCTCATATTTTTTTGCATAAATGCCTATCTAATTCTTAAATTTTGAAATACCAAGACTGGCCAGGTGATGACTCACATTGTATGGTAAGTTTTTGTTGTTGTTGTTGTTTTGTTTTGGTACCATGAATCAAACTCACGACCTCACGCTTGTCAGGTGGGCACTGTGCTGCTGAAATATATCCCTAGCCCTAAACGGTAAGTTTTAAAAGGCCCAATTTTACTTGATAAGATTTTTCTGGTGCGTTGTTGGGAAATTTAAAGTCCAAGCAGACATATGGACATTAACAAAGAGAAATGCATCTAAAACTTTACAAATCATATATAGGACCTTGTAAATGCATGAAAGTCCAAGTCAATCATATCCTTCTTAATAAAAAAAAATTCAGCAGAATATTCTTATGTTAGAACACAGTATAAAAATGAGGTTCATAATGATAAATGACTGAGTTATTAATGTACTCTAAATCATGTTCAGTATACTCTATTTAAGAAAACAGATGAATAATATATTTTGCAGAGCATTCTATACAAGATAAGTAATAAAGTTTAGGCAAATAGTCAAAGGTCTCTGGAAAACCGGATTGTAATTTGCTGAAGTAATGTATTCTCGGGGGCTCCTGTTGCCTGAGTTACTTCCACATTGTTTTCACTCAACTACTAGATCTAAATTGCTAACAACAACAACAACAACAAAAACCATGCTTTATCCTAAATGGTTAATAATTCAAGGCTCATGGTTGATAAATGGTGAGTGACTTTATAGATTGGAACTTTATAATCATACAGACCTGAATTCTATCTCTAGTTCCATAATTTTCTAGGCTCGTGATACAGCAAGTTATTTAACTATTCTGATACTCAGTTTATCTGTTTAAAAAAAAAAGATAATTATATCTAGCTCGCAGAACTACTGCAATGATTATAAGTACCTTGCTGTTAGATGAAGGGATTAATTAATGTACATAATCTCAGGCACTATTATAAGTATTTGCAATATATTAATTCATCTAACTCTTAAAATTGCACTTGAGGAAGGAGCTATTACTACCCCTATTCTAGAGATGAGAAAACTGTGGCTCAGAAAATTAAACAGTTTGCTGAAGTCATATTGCTAGTCAATTTGAGAGCTGAAATCCAGGTAGTTTGCTCCATATTTCTGCTTTTTTCCCAGTATGCTGCTAAGCTACAGATGATAAAACAAAATTAAAGATAAGGCAGGATTCAAGACATCGCTTTGCATTTGAACAGCCATCAAAAGTTATTGGAATTTTAGAGAATGCACCTTGGTTTTATTTATGAAAAGTCTTAGCTGAAACCGTCTGCACAGTTTGAAGGTTTTTTTAATCTAAAGAAAAAACTTAGTTTTGACCAATTGCTGTTTATCCTGAAGAAATATTTTTGCTTCACAAGGCCTGGTGAGGTAAATCACATAAGCAGGTTAAAACTGTGCATTGAAAATTTCATTAATGAATTTGTTTCCTATGGAGTGAAGAGATATTTTTAAATGAGCATTGCCCAAGTTGGAGCAAACCAAGTGAAGGTATGCTTGAGAACTAAACACTGCTCATGTCCTATAAGTCAAATCAAGGAAAATTCATCTGTAGGTGATGCATCATAAGATTCAGAGATTTATTGAACTTGAAGATAAGGTTACTTAAGAGAATAAAACTATGCAAAATGAACTGAAAATAAATGATATAAGCTCTTTATATAGGTTTTCTTTTTAATCCATGCTAAGTTATAGCTTTTTTGCCTGAGTAGCTAGAGAAATTAGAGCAATGATCACCTTCTAGGTATGATGAAAAGTGTGTGGCTGTAGCTGAATTGATTATTTTTACTCAGAAAGGATAATGATTGTGACTTTCAGTATTAAAAAGAGAATCTGAAGAGAGACTCTGAGTGTGCAGAGGCATCTACAGTTTTGTCTCGGGGAAAATATGACCTCACACTTAGTCATGAGCATCTAGCTCTGGTTGGGAGAGCCGATGTGGCACTGTCTGGTGGTCTCTATGATCACATGTTCTTTGCTGTTGGGTTATTGCTTGACAAATAATACAAACATTTTTATTGCATTGCCATTAACCTTATTGCAATTTATATGGTTTAATATTGCATATAGATTTAAAAATGGGGAGATGAAATGCTGTCTTAGAGATCTGAAATTGTTGGGTCTGCTGCACAGACAAGATTCTTACTATAGATTAACAAATCAGTCTTTGCACTACAGACCAGTGGTCAAGAAAGTTTCCATAAAGGATAACAGTAAATATTATAGGCTTGGTCATTTGTTCTTATACAGAGCTATTCTATTTTACTATCATTGCGCAAAAAATATTCATAGATAATAAGTAAATGAATGGAGCCTGTTTTCCAATAAAACTTTATAAAAATAGGCAATGAGACAGATTTAGCTCACAGGCTATTATTTTGCTAATCCCTAATATAGACCATCAGAACCTCGTGACTTCCATGGTAGATTGAATAATGTCTCCCAAGGATGTCCATATCTAACTCTAAGAACCTGCAAATACATTTCCTTCCATGGGAGAAAAGGGCTTCACAGATATCATTAATGATCTTAGAAAGGAGAGGTTATTCTGGATTATCTAGATGGGTCCAATATAGTCATAGAAGTTCAATGGGAAGCACAAAAAGGAGCCTTGATGACCAAAACAGAACATGGAGTGAAGTGGCCCAAGTTGATATACAAGTATATACTACAAGTGCAGTAGCTTATAAAGATAACTACTGGGTTCTCCCTTGAGAGGCTCCAGAAGAAACACAGAAATGCTAGCGCTTTCACTTGAGCCCTGAGACTCAATTCAGATTTCTGAAACCTAGATTTATAAAACAGTAACCTATATGCTTATAAACCGCCAAGTTGTGGTAATTTGCTACAGCAGCGGGAGGAATTCACAAACTTGGTACATATAGCATGAAGCCTCTTCCTTGGAATGTGTGAAGGGTCAGATTTTTCTCTCCTTGGTTAAACTAGAACTATATTTATGGAATCCCAGCCAGGTATGGTCTCCAAGTTAGATTGGAAAGATGAAGGTAAAGTAGAGTCTTAATAACTTGAAGGTTGTCATGGTTAGAGATGGCTATAAACCAGCACAGGGTGGGTTAGGGCTGTAATTTCCCTGTTTACACAATCTCCTGGACAGGTGTAGTGTGGAGAAGGGCATTCTTTAGTTAATCTTTCAATGTATTGCCTTAGGTATAACCGGACCTAGGTTGTTGTGTTCTGGAGGAAGTCTAACAAACAGCTTTGTAAGCCCTGGCTCCAACACTAAACGTTTTGCTGTGTTATATAGAAAAAGAATGTTGACAGGATGGCTATCTAGTCAGGTCTCATGCCTATGGTAATTGAGTTGTATTGTTCTTGCTAAAACTGTTACTATCCACCCTGTGGTCCAGGTGCCTCTTTTGTTTTATCTCAATAAAATGTTATGGAAAAGGTGATTCGGGGCTGCAGTCTGGAGAACTGTAACCCCTGATCCCAGGACATTATCTCTCGAGTATTTCTCTTTCTTCTAACTTTTTATTCATCCGCGGGTACCTCGTTTTTGGAACCTGTTCACTCTGGACAGAAACAGGTAATAGACCAACAGGGTAGCTTATCCTAGTAAGTAGACTGTCACTCTCCTGAGCCTCCAACTTCCCTTCTAGATCTTCATTTTCCCAGCTCTTCCCCCATAGATGTACTTCTAATTCCTATTGTAAATCTCTTACATCAAATTTATGGTGGTTCTGCATCTCTGACTGAATCTTGATTGTCTTAGTTACTTTGCTCATTGCTGAGACAAAACACCTGATGCCCAAAGTTAAAGTAGGAAAGGTTTATTCAGCTCACAGTTTCTAGAGGTTTAACCCCATAGTCAGCTGGATCCAAGGCAGTGTGGCTTCACAGAGGACAGCAATTCATGGTGGGCAGAAGACAACAGAAGGAACAAGGGAGAGAGGGAAAGAGAGAGACAGAGAGAGACAGAGAGAGGTGGGGAGAGACAAGTCTCTTTCTGTCCTTTATACTGTATGCAGGGTACCTGCCCTAGTGTGGGTGTAGCATTCACACCCTTAATTCTAGGCAACCACAGCTCAAGACTCAGCTGCCTCCAAACAGACTACCACCCTCATGACTGTATGAGGCTTTTGAGGGAGATCCCAGACACTGATTGATACAGAAAACTTTAACAAAAGCATATTTTGGATCTGTAGAACCTAGGAGAGAATATGCTGAGTATGTCCAAGTGGTACCATGGCAGGGCACAGACCCTGATGAGTCCGATTTCTGTCTTGTGACTTTGTCTTGTGCTTCTGTGGCTACAATGGCATGTCTATACATCTGTAGAGAGGAATTGGATATCAGTGCTATATTGCTCAGTTTTCCCATTGCTTGGGACAAAATCCCTGATATAAAGATGAAATGGTCTATTTGGCTCACAATTTCAGAGGCTTAGTCCATAGTTGGCTTGTTTCAAGTCAGAACCATTATCACAAAAGTGTGTGGTAGAGCAAAGCTTCTCACTTCATGGAGGTTAGAAAGCAGAGCAGAGTGGAAGGGCACCTATGAGAGAGATATATCCTCCAGAGGTGTGCCTCCAGTGACCACACCTTCTCCAAGTGGGCCGCACCGCCTAACAGCACACATAGCTATGAATCACAGCAGACAGGACAGAGCTCTATAATCCAATCACTTCTCCAGGGATGTCTTAAGTGAAATTATCAATTATTAACTGAGAAAAATGGTGGCCGAAATCTGGATCCAATCCCAGGTTTGTAGGTGGCCATGGACATCTTTTTAATTCTTCTGGTGATATTTTAGTAACCAAAAAGTGCAAGAGTGTCTGGAAGAAAATTTCCAAATATTTGAAGGATATTATTATCCTGAGGGATATTAGGGACCAGAGGGATCATTTTACCTGGTGCTAGGAACACATACATTGCTCCAGTTGATGAAGTAGGAGAGTTACCAATTGTAGAAGCTTTAAGAGTGACCTTCTTTCTTTCATTTATTAGCTGGACAATGCTCTGGAGAGCTAGCCCAGTGAAGTGGATCCCAGAGGCAGGGTGAGGTGTGGTAATTCTGCAGCTTCCTACCTGGATATGCAGGTAGGAAGAGAGAACTAAACAGCAGAGGTTGTAAACCATTAAGATGTTGAGGTTCTTGCTACTTCCCCATCATCAGTGGTTTGTAACAAACTTTGAGATGTATCTTTCTAGTTAGTAGTATGTGGGTTTCTTTATAACAATAAATTTACATTACTTTGTGTATGTGTGTGTGTGTGTGTGTGTGTGTGTGTGTGTGTGTGTTTTACTGGGCACTGAGCCCAAGGCTTTCACAGTGAACTACATCCCCAGGTTTTTTTAAATTTAGAGATAGGGTTTCACCAGATTTCTAAAGTGTCCAAGCAGGGTTGGGGTATATCTCAGTGGCACAAGCACCTACCTAGCAAGTGTAAGAAGTGTAAGGCCTGAGTTCAATTCCCAGTACCAAAACAAACAAAAACAAAAAATTGTCCAAGCGGGGCTGGAACTTGCAACTCTGCTCTGCCTCAGCCTGCCAAAGTACTGAGATTGTAGGCATATATGCCTGGAATAATTTTCTTTTTAAAAATGCTATAGATACACATAAGCCAGAAGCCTAGCTCAAAATTAAATCACTGAAAGGAATATGATGAAATAATCTTAAGAGTATTTCTTTTTTCCCAGAATGCCTAAATTCTACACAATACTAATACCCTGGCGTTATGGTTGATACATTGTGTCAACTTGGGAAGTCTAGATGTTTGGCTGAGCGACTCAGCAGGAAGCCAGGGTGCTTACTTTGTGTACATCCTGAGCCTGTGGAAGAGCAGGGCACAGAGATTGTGTGAGAGCTGCACCTCCCCTGGGTGTACGTAGGCTGTTTGCAATGTAAGGGAAGGAAAAGCTGCTTGCAGCCATTCCTCCCTTTTGCTCTTGTTTTTGCTGTGCTTTGCTGCCCTGAACAGTTTGCCCTCTGCCATGTGCCACTCTGCCTCTGAACCAGCCAAGTATGGACTGAAACCTCCACAAACTGTAAGCTAAATAAACCATTCCTTCCTTCATTCTGGGGGTTGGGTATTTTGTCTCAGCAAGAAAAAAGTAACCAAGACAGCTGGATGCCTGATTCTTTAAATAAACTTATTGAATTGACAAAGTTAAGCTACACAGACATCATTTATGCATCTCCCATATAAATCACTAGCTAATTTTTCCTTTCTACTGTCTTCTTAATGTAACTTCCTCAGCTTTGAGCTGAAGAATTCACACTTGGACCTTATCAACCTGAAACAGTAACAATTTAGAAATGTTAATTAACTGTATGTTAGGTGGTTGTGTTTTTCAAGTTGCTAAAGGGAACTTTCTCAATTTTAAAATCTAGAATATCATTTGACATCTAAAATCAACCTATTAAAATTGAAAAAAATGACTAGTTAGCACTGACTTTTTTTCAAAATTAGCCACTTGGAAAATAAAGATATAAAAAGAAGAATGCAGAAAAAGAGAGAAAAGGAAGAAATGATAATAAAGTGCCATTGAGAACAAGGAGACTGTATAAATCTGACTTTTCCAAGCCTTTGTAATGAACGAGTCTTGCCTAAAGTTAGAGGAACAACTTTCACTTTACACAGAGGCCTCCATTAGGCATTACAGGGACACAAATTGTCTTATGGGCTTTTTGCTGTTGATGTTTTCTGCTTCCGCCTCCTACAATGCTCAGCGCTGCCAAATTTGCTGCCGTTTCATGGAGCAGCTTGTTGTAAAAACAATGCACTCCATGTTTATTCAGTGGAAGTTTGCACTAGGGAACATTTAAGGCTGAGCTTTTCTGACTGAGGAACAAACAAAGACAGGGTATTATCGTTTATCTAACTTCATCACTTGCCAGTGAATGAAAACATGGCAGCTTTTCAATGGCAGGGGATCTGTTTTAAAGTGAAATATTGCAAGTAGTTAAAGAAATAGACCTTTGTTGCATTCAATCGTTTAGACAATCTGACTTATACCACTTTATTTCACAATGTAAAATCATTCCCAAGTTCTCTCCAATTTAAAATTAAAATTCTAAACTCTGTCCTCCCTTGCCTACATGCATTCTGCGTTATATAGACAGCCTTCCTGCATCTCAAGAAATCTTCAACCCACCATTTCAAAGGTGTCATCAGGTCTTGATACCAATACAGGATGCTATCATGGATCAAGCTTTTACTTATTCATCTCACAAATTATTCATTATGACACAAATATTTACTAAATGCTGCTACCATCAGCCAGTATGCTCAATTATGAATGCAGAGGTCACCAACACAGATCTCATTCCTATCTTCCTATAGTTTGTGAATGAAGAAGAAAATATTCAAGGAAATATACAAATATAAATGTAAAACTCTCACCCAAGGGGTGGAAAAAAAGAGCTGAGATCCAAAGGGTAAGGGAAGTGGAAGTAAAGGAAGAAGAAAGACTCCTTGAAGCACCAAAGATGGCATAGGCCAAGGCCCTGTGGGATAGTAAAGAAACACAACATTTTAAAATAAAAATAAGCCAAAAAATAGTCAAGTTTTATTCTTTTACCAACATCCTTATATTTACATATAGTTTTTATTTATTCATCCATTGTTTTTAGAGAATCCATAATGTCATGTTAGGCACTCATGCTAATTAATCATAAGTTATTCTAACACAACCTCAATAAAAGTCCCAGCAAGGTCAAAGTGAACAAGATATCTATGTCTGCGGAGCCCATGGAGATGACAGACCTGTGTGGCAGACAGACAAGTAAACCATCAGCCAGGTAATAATGAAAAGCCTGTCGCATGAGAGCTGGGAAGGGAAGTGGTGGGGATGCAGTAACATCTAAACCATCACTGGACAAAACATCATCAAGGACCCTTGTCTTTACACCGAGTTTTGAGAAGCCAATGGATTCAAATAGAAATCTTGGCTCAAGGAATAGAACATGCCAAGGTACAAAGGCATGCTGTTTGTTGGACCTTCCAGGAAGTGAGAAATCTGCAAGTGAGAGTGGAGGCAGATAGGATCCGGGATTGGCCATGAATCAGGTGGGGTCCTATAGTGGGGAGGAGGTGCTCCCAAACTTCCAGTTCCCACATCAGAACTGTACTTTAAGAGAAATTCCAAAGATCTTAGGAAACATTTACACACACTAACAAGTCAGTCTTTTTTTTTAAAACTCATACACATAAACCAAAGGGGAAATGATGCTTTTATTTTACTGTTAAGTAGATATGACTGTTTGCTAATGGCATGATGTTGTTTGTATAACTTCTCAGTCTTGGGGACCAGATTGGACACTGACATCCATATGCTACTGCACATGGATTATCATTGGACATTTGCCTTTCTCACAGCAATGGTCAAAAAACACTTGGAAATAATATGACATCATAGAAAGGTACATCATCTTGTCTAATTTTGAAAGTATAGATGACCTTGAACGGTACAGTCAATGTAGCATCCAACAGTGGTGAAGGATCGATGTATTTTTAAAATTGTGCCTCCTGTGCCACTTCTGTGAGTTTGTCATGGAACCTGGGGAGCAGGCTCAGGACTGGCCTTGGCATGTACTGAGGGAAGCATGTATAAGGTGATTTGGCTTCCTTCTGAAATCCAGGGCATGCTCCTAAGGGTCTGTGATAGGAGGGAGGGATACACATCATGGTCAGGTGTGTGTGTGTGTATGTGTGTGTGTGTGTGTGTATGAAATCATTCTGGTAGGATGCATAAAAATAAAATCAAAATTAAAAAACAAAACTATTTTAAATCCTCAAGGATTCCTCCTTTATTGTATCAGCTGGAATGATACAGGAGGTGGCAGGTGCTCTGAAATGGAGTGGAGAGCACAGCAAAGGACAGCACAGCAGAGGTCCCGCAGAGGACTCTAAGGCCATCTCTCACTAGAGGACGTTCTCACTATGCAAACCCCAGTTCTACAACAGGGAGGGGCAGGTTGTGGAAAGACAGATTCCCCAGGTGTCTTGCTTTTCAGTGGGCACTTCTGGCGCAGGCACTATAAGACATCTCATAGGATCCCCAAGGAGACTGTGCCCCAGTTACCCGACTTCCCTGGGCTCCTCACTAACACACCGCTTGTTGATTTACCTCTTTGTCCATCAACTGCCTCAGCCCCTCAGGATGCTTCTCGGGGAGAAATGAACTCTAGTAAATTCCTTGCATCCATAAACTTGTCCCTGGGTCTGCTCCACTGAGAACACAAATGAAGAGAGAAGGGAATAAGAGACATTAGGGAGGTAAGAGGTAACTGGTGAGAATGGGAGAAGCGGGAACTTCCGGGAAGATGGCGACCGGGTAGGCAGCAGAGAGAGAACCTCCCAGAGGATTACCACCCAAACAATGAAATATAGCAATATGAAGACAGAAATGAGGACTTCCGCGAAGAAGATGACCAGCCGAGAGAGCGAGTGTGGAGGGAAGAACTGCTTCAGCTCCTGAACCCGACAGAGAACGCGCTACTGGGACAAACTGCGCCAAACCGGGCAGCGCTCCCGGATCCCGCTCAGAACCCCACCCCCGCAGCCAGCGCTGTGGGAACTGGAGCAACAGCGACCGGCCGGCGGGATTTCTGAGTCGGGGAAAATCTCCATCCAGGGAAAAACATCTGAACGGCACTCCTGTCTGCAGGATCACAGGGTGAGTTAAGTGCGCGCTCTAACCGGTTTTTCCTGAATCGGGAAGAAGCTCAGCCCAGCGAGAGACATCAAAGCAGCTTCAAGGACTGCGGGATCTC
>PVLD010033192.1:0-13910 GCA_004027595.1 Dinomys branickii
AGATGAGGGAGGAGAAAAAACGAACTGATCAAAAGGGCCATCATCTGTGTAACCTGAGTAACAAAGATGAAGGTAACATTATGTAGGACAGCATCCAGGGCTAATTCCCTTCTATGTTCTCTATAATTCTGTATTTCCTCAGTCGTTTTTGTACTAGCAGAAATGAAGATAACTTTATATTATACAGCATCCAGTGCAAATTCCCTACTTCTATCTTATCTATAATTTGGTATTTCCTTTAATGTTTTTGTGTTAACTAATGTGAAGATAACTATGTAATACAACATCCAGTTCTAATTCCCTACTATATTCTGTGTAACTTTGCGTGCTTTGTATTGTTTATGGCTTTTCTGGTTCATATGTCTCCATTCTCTTGTCTTTAAAATAAAAAATAAAATAAAAAAAAGAACCAGAAAGAAAAAAAAATACCCACACACAAAGAAGGTAAAACCTCTGTCTTTGCTTGACTTTAATTAAAATGAGAAATTATTTTCTGAATTAGTGTAATATATATAGACCCCAAGAAGTTTCTGACCCATGGGCTATTTACAAATGTGGGTAAAAGGAAGGTATTAAGGATTGTGAACTCTGATTTTTGACGGAACCCAACACGTGTTCTGTAAGAGTCAGAAATCTATGTTAGATGAATGATTGAAGCAGACCTTGTAAGGGGAGTTGCTACAACATGAGGAGACTATGTCTGAGTAGTTGTGTAAGTGTCTGAGCTGGCTGTCTATACTTTTTGCAAAGCATTTTTATAATGGAAAAATCAGGTTCATGGTCTCTGACACATTTCGTCTTCCATCAAGTTTGATTTCTAGTTAGTCACAGGTTAAAAACCTATAATTCTCTCCTTGTCTTGTATGGTGGGCAAGAAGACATTTTCCACATAAAACATGAGGCACTTCTGGCAGTAATGGTCACAGAGAAAGCAAGAGCATATATGTTAGAATATTAATAAAACTGAAAGGCAGGAATGAGGAGAACATACTAGAAAAGAAGAAAAATTACTCAGTCTCTCACATTCTCTTTAGGATAAAGTGAAGTTATTTCACCAATATGTACTTAGATAATTTTACATCTCATGTTCATGTTTAAATTTTGAAAAAATCCCTACCTACATGATAAAATTTTGCACAATCCAAAAGAAGATTTTAACTGGTCCATCTGGCATTTTAAATATTATTCTACTTATTATAAAACAGGTGTTAGACACTTGAATATTCTGTTCTTAATTGAAGCTTTAAAAAGTAAGATTACATTTGCTATTTTGAAACTTAGAAACCTAAATTTAGTAGACACGAATAATAAAATGAATGGAATCCTATGGTTTTGCAGATAATTAATGATTAGATATTTCTTGAACTTTATTTTCTGTAGCATACTTTTATTTTAGATTTTAGACGTGTAATAATAAAATTTGGAAATTGTACTTGGCAACTATGTCAAAATTTTATTTATACAAATTGAGAAAATCATCTTTACTTTTTGCATATTGCAGTTCAAAGAACATGTTCTTTTGAAGGAGCTAACTGCAGATGTGGCTATGGGTTTAAGTACTAAAACATAAAGAAACCAAACAAACGTGAACGTATCATTTGAGACATCAAAGCAAAACTGCATGAAGCCTATGTACCTTGGAGCACTAAAGATATTTTTGAAAGATTCTTCGGAACCTTTACACTTAGATTTTTTCATAGATTTCAAACCAATTTGAAATTTTCCAGAGAGTTTCCTGATCATCGAAACTCCATGCTATCCCTATGAACATGAAAATCAATTTAGGTAGTCCATCAAAATCCACAAAGAATTGTGAGGATATAATAGTTCTGTCCTTTGGACATACAACAGGATAAAAATACATAAATGATATGAATCAAATCGGAAAAGAATGAAATCTGTGGTGGAGGATCTAGGGTTATTTTGTTTATCTCTATTCAAAGCACTTATTAATGTTTAGCTAAACAAATGTGAAATACATTCAATGAGAGCTGCCTCCTATGCGCAAGACGAACATAAACATTCTCGCTCCATTTGTCTGCATGATTTCTCTCTATGAACTGTTTCCACAAGTGGCAAGAAGCATCAAATAAAACAGTCATTAAACAAAATTCAGTGCAAGGCCATAGGTGAACTGTGTTATGGAGGTATGGTGTCTATTTCTTAGAATATTAGAGTTCTAAAAAGGAACTACTGTAAACACTTATACTAGCATATTTTGATACCAAGTAAGCAACAAAACCTTTGTGCTCTGTGAAAGAAAATAACTACGTATTAGATTGTATGTAATATAAAAAAGGATTATTTCATTAAGCCTAGTATAGAAGTAAGATTCAAAATTCACTTCACTGGGATGTCAAATTTTAACAGACAGGACTGTTGCTTCTAGTTATGACAAAAATACAGAATTGGAAAATATGTTCAAAAACAGTTTACTGAATAATGTCCAGAGGTTTTAGACACATTTGACTGTTTCACAAGATGTAAACAAATAGTTGTTGATAAAGAAAGCTTTGTGCTTAAATGTTTTATGAAATACAAGCATAGGAATGGATTAATTTTGTATTTGATTTTGTAAGTCTACCTAAATAGAAAATGGGTTTATAGGAATAGATATGGGTTAATGTTATATTTAATTTTTTATTTCTACCTAAATAGAAAAATGGGTTCATGGGTGCAGATATCCATAAGAAACTCATGCATGATTCTTATGAATTCCTGCTTGAGGACTGATGACAGTGGTTAGCTCCCTGGCAATTAGAACATGCTGTATGGCTGGATATAATATTCCTTTATACTTTCAGAAAAAAAGATGCTCAAATTAAAGCTACAGAGAGAATTTTGAAGTCCTTAGATTCATGTTGAAATGGCAGCAGTTACAAGATTTAAGAGGGGCTTCAACAGTGCCTGCCATGTATAGGTAGTATTGTGCTAGGTGTGACACAGCATATAAAATTATGCTAAGTCATCTGTACAGGTTTACTTATATAATACAAGAGATAAGAGACCCACAGCTGGATAATTACTGATCCAGGGCCTGTTGGGGTGAGGCACACAGCAGGAGAGATAGTAAAGATTCATTTTTATTTACAGTCACTCCCCTGCACTTGCTTTACCACCTAAGTGCCACCTCCAGTCAGATCAGAAACACAATGAGATTTTCTTAAGAGTTGGAACTACACATGAAGAGGAATTAGGTTACAGATTGCTCCTGAGCACCTAATGCCTCATAATCTCAGGTGGAGCTGAGGTGGTCATGCTACCGCCGGCAAGCAGTTGCACATACAGGTTAACATTACCAGAGAAGTTTGACTGCACAGAGACTATGAAAATCTATTGCTTGAGAACTCCATATCAAAAGTCTCTCAGTGAGTACCAAGTGATAAGTAAACTGCATCTGATGGAAGGCTCTGCAACGGCAAGTAGGTTAATGACCTTCACTTGCACAGCTGCATCTAGGGGAAGCATTAAGTCAGAATCTGATACATAAATCTGCATGTGGCTTGCATAATGTTTTATTTACTACTTTCATCCCTGCCTCTTTCATAGACTCAGTTTAGTCTTAGTCACAGTCTTGTGTTAGTCACATTTTTCAAAGCTCACAAACTAACAATAGCCAAAATGAATAAAAACACAAATGTCACTGGAGAACTTCTTTGAAAAATTGGAAAAGACCCAATGATGAAAAAGCAGAAAACTAATACTGCCAAACAAAAGTGGCATTTTAAAGAAAATACCAAGGGTGGTACTTAAATTACTGGTTCCTTGCAACAGATCATTTACATTCTCAAAACCCATTTTGTATAATATGTAGCAACTAGTTATCCAAGTAAGTAATAAAACCTTCAAGATTCCTTTGCCACATAGAGATCAAAGAACCTGTGTTAAAAGTCAAGCTTTTGGAGATTTTCAAAAGCAAATAATCAGAAAGAGAAAGAACAGATGTAGTTATTGAAGGCCACCACTTCACTGAATATGTCTGCCTTGAAAGCATCAGTCATAGACACTAACCATTGCTAAAGCTATGAAGTCCTTTACCATTGGTGAAGAGTTGACCCTGCCTGCTGCTAAAGACATTTGTCAAGCACTTTCAGGAAAAGCTGCAAGTCAAAAGGAGGCACAGATTCCGCTTTCAGCTACCGCTGTTACAAAGTGATGAAACACCAGAGGGTATGAAGGCACAACTGTTACATAGGATTAGTGAGTCACCGATGTATCCAATCTAAGTTGGCGAGTCTAACAAAATTGACAAGGCATCAGTGATTGCTTCTGTAGGATTTATTTTTCAGAAGGATGTGCATGAGGATATGTTATGTGAACTTCTGTTGCTAACCAATACTGCAGCTGCAGAAATATTCAAGCCTTTCAAGTGATTACCCATTAAAAATCTGCATCTGTCATTTTGTGTCAGTATATGTGCTAATGGGGTGGCTGGGATGACTGGACACTTTTTTGTTTCAATGCTTAGGTCAAAGAGGTTGCTGCTAAATATGAGCCTACACATTTTATCATCCATAAAGAAATACTGGGTTTGTTAAAACATGTGAGAACTTTGCCCTGGGAATATTGGCCAGGGAATGCAAAGTTTTACTTGACTTTGACACAGTGAAATATAAATAAATTTAATAATTAGGCAACTGAGAATAACCATTCGATAATAATCAGTATAGCAAATGAGAGTTATTGTTACACTTTAGCAATGTAATGACAGCGTTGTAGTAGTTGCTAACATGTTTGCGTGGTATGGAATTCTTCATCTATATGTCACCAGAAACATGCTCTCCTGAATAGTACTACCATAGTTAAAAAAAAAAAAACAAAAAGCTTGAGAAACATCAGCCAGAGAAAGATGAGCTTTGTTCTACTATTGTTATTGCAACAATTTTAAGAATGATTAAATGAATTTTATTTACTTAATACATGGTATGTAATGCAGAAATTTTCTTAATATGGTTACTACTGATTATATCAACACAGACACGTCAGTAAGATGTAGTCTTTGCAAAAGATGGACTCATGCACTTTTTGTGGAATGACAACCAACACAGGTCACAGAAGACAGAAAATACATACAATCATTGTAACTTACCCCCTGTGAGCATTAAGTTATCTAATGAATCAAAGAATATTTGGTTATAAATTAACTGATACATGGATCCTTGTATACAATTCATGGGTCATGACTTATACAGGATTTTACAAAGATTAAAAATCAAGACAATTAAGCAATGTAGGAGTAGAATCCTGCCCTTAGTCGCAACTTATTTTGTGAGTAGCTTCATGAGAATGATTTTAGTCAAGGTTTGGAACTTCCTAAATAGAATATGTGGGAATGGGTAGTTTTCAATTAAAAGTAAATGTCTTATTTTTCCGTATGAACTCCTTCATAATAAATTACATATTATTGTGTGTTTCTTCCTTTAACACTGAACATGAAACCATGTACTACAAACATTTCATCTGGAACTCTTCACTTAACAATAACCACCAAATGTTTAACTCATATCAACTTCTGTATAATAAGAAAATAGTGAGTACTTCCTTCATTTTTTCTTAATGTCACCCTCTGTTCATCACATTTATATTTTCTCCATACCTAGCTACTGCCTGTGCTTAATATATTTCTTTAAAATAACTTGGTTTTACTTATGCAGATTTATTTTAAAAGGAAGTGTGCTATTATTGAGCCATGCAACTGATTTTTTAAATGCCAAGTGACTTGTAGAAAGTAAATACAATAAACATAAAAGTGTTACTACATGTAAAATAAAAATAAGTTTCATATAAATAAAAACAAACATATTCAAGGTATAAAACTAAGTATCTGAATATGTATGGAAATAGGAAGAATGCAATTATTTATAACCATTCAATCATAACCATATACTCAGTTTTATCTACTGAGATTAATAAAAATAATGCAGTCTATTCAAAATGACCTATCCTTGCCATTTATTTTTCTAAACTATGAGGAATTACATGTGTATATTATTTCATAAGACAAAGATATTAACAGTCTCCTCAAATGTTGTTGGATGCATAGACTTAATTGGAAGTACACACCCTACAAATTTAAGTTATCTTTAGAATTTTCTGTATGTATTAGGGTATTAACAATGATCAGAAAATAATGTATACACATATAGGTTACCTACTCACCACTACCATTGGAAAAGTAAAAAAGAATTTTGATAATACCTTTTCATATATTTTAAAGCTCTCTTAGTACTAAAATATTTAATACTAAAATATTTTAATAAAGTTATTCAATGTAGAAAATGCTCCAAATTCTTAGTCAAAGAAACTCCCATGGCAGGTTTGTTTCCTCTTTAAATATTCTTCCCTTTTTCTTCAGAAATTGTTCTCCTCAAATACAGCTTTTTGTGGTAGTTATGAAATATTGAATCTATAATTCCAGGTTCTCCTGGAAGCTAGATTTGATCAGTGGAAGACCCACAGAAGAAAAGACAGGTGACTAATTACCAGGAAATAGACTTATAGTGCTGAGAAATATCCCTTTCTGTTTTTCTTCTTCTTCTGGAATGCAGATTTGATGGCTTGAGCTGGGGCTTCATCTTAGGTAGTGAAGTAGAAGCCATGACTTAAAGATGGCTGACTTTGTCTGCTCTCGACCAGGAGTGCAGTCTGATGTGTAAAGAGAGAACTTTGGTTGCTTCTCCGGATTCCCTGGATCTCTCTGCTGCATCTGACTCTCCTGAATATTTTCATCCTTCAAACTATTTGTAGATAATGGCAATGATGTCTGGCTCAATTGAACTTGATCTCACATATCAGTTCCTTGTGTTATTAAACAAAGCAAATGACCAAGTGTGGGGTTAGTGCAAAGGGGAAGCAATTTTTTTTATTTTAAAGATAAGAAAAACTAATAAAACAACAACAATGAAGACAAAATCAAAACAATAAAAACATGACCTCAAAACAAAATGATAGGAATTAAAAATGGTTGCCACATTATATAATGTTATCTTCAATGAAATTGCTCAGTCCAACAGAAAGAAGAATGTAAGATTGATTGATTGAACAAAAAAGAGAGTAACAAGTAATAAAGAATCTTTGGAAATGACGCAGAGCTTCACCATACAAGATGATAGGAGTTCAACAACGGTACTTATACTGCATATTGTTTTTTTCAGACCAGTTGTTCTGATTACCAGATATAAGCATGCAAAATTGGTGAAGAAAAAAGGAAGGTTTAATCATTGACTGCTCCTTTCAATAAACCACAGACATCAGCAATACACCTCTTCCAGCTATGCTTATATATACATATAAATTTTATTTTTCATGTTAAAGAGAAAAGAAAAAGAAACCAAACAACAAATACATAAACGGAACAGCACAGAGAAAAATGAAAATGATAGAGAATTTTAAAACAAGGTGACGGGCTATTAACCATGATTGTTCTACTGCGTAAACGTTAAATTCCAAATGGTCGCACAGACAGCCAGGCATAGGCATGTAAGATTGACGAAGCAAGTGCTCATTAACAGTTCCCTTCAATAAACTGGCAGATATTAGTACTACAATAATCCTAGCTATTCTGTGTCTACATATACATCTTTTTTCTCTTCCTTGTTTCTTTTCCCTCTCCCGTCATTCATCCCAGTTGCCCCTTCCTGTTGAAGCAGTTTCTTTACCCTTTCGCAGTATCTATTGTACCTTTTAGATTTTATTTACATTTTCAGGTTCTTGTAGTAGGGAGGAAATACAGTGTTTACACATGTGAAACTGATTTGTTTCACAAGTGATTATGGTCTCTAGTTGCATCAATTTACACAGAAAAACCTCTAGTTTACCTTTCTTTATAGCTACGTAATTCTCCATTGTATAAAAACACCACATATTTTTTACCCATTTCTCAGTTGATGGACATTTGTGTTGTTTCCAAGATTTAGTTATTAGAAATTGCACTGCTATAAACATGGGTACATGTATATCACTGTGGTATGATGGTTTCAGTTCTCCTGGAAAAATACCCGGAAGGAGAATAGCTGGGTAGAATGGGACCTCTAATTCTAACATATTGAGGAATCTCTGGACTGATTTCCACGGTGGTTTTACCAGTCTACACCCCCCCAACGGTGGAGAAGAGTTCCTTTTCCCCCACAGCCTCTCCAGCATTGGTTATGGGTTGATTTCTTGATGACACCCATTCTTTCTGGGGTGAGATGGATTGACTTTTACATCTCGTAGATTCAACTTCGGTAATTCATACATATCTAGGAATCTTTCCATTTCTTCTGTGTTTTACATTCTACGAGAGTAAAGATTTTCAATGTAGGTATTGGTGATCTTCTCCATTTCTACAGGATCTGTAGTGATATCATCCCTTTCATTCTTTATTGCATGGATATGAGATTTTTCTTTCCATTTTTTGATAAGATTGGCTAGGGGTTTATCAATTTTATTTATTTTTTCAAAGAACTAACTCTGATTCATCAATTTTTTGTATTATTTTCTTAGTTTCAATTGCCTTAATTTCTACTATGATCTTTATTATTTCCTCCCTTCTTCTGGTTTTGGGATTAACTTGTTCTTCTTTTTCTAGAAGTATGAGGTGTAAAATAAGGTTATTTATTTTTGTTCATTCTATTTTCCTGATGTGGGAAGCCACTCCTATAAATTCCCCTCTAAGGACTATTTTCACTGAATCCCACAGGTTCCAATAGTTTGTATCTGCATTTGTGTTTGATGGTAAATAGTGTTTAATTTCTACTTTAATTTCTTCTGTGATCCACTGGTTGTTCAAGAGACTGTTACCCAATTTTCATGTGCTTATGAAGATTTTGTGATTTATTTTATCATTTATTCCAGTTTCATTGCATTATGATCCAATAATATGCATGGGATAATTTCAATTCCTTTGCATTTACTAAAGCATGTTCTATATGCTAGCATATGTTCTATTTTAGAGAATGTTCCATACACAACTGAGAAGAATTTATATTCTTATGTTGTTTGGTAGAATACTCTGTAAAGGTCTACTAAGTCCATTTGTTCACATGTTCGGTTTAGTTCTGTTATTTCTTTGCTGATTTTATTTTTGTCCAGTTGATCTATTTCTTTGTGACAATGTGGTATTGAATTTTCTTGTTGCAATTGTGTTATTACTTATTTGACTTTTTATGTGTGTTAAAATTTGCCTTATATAATTGGGTGCTCCTAGATTTGGTGCATATATATTTATGATTGTTATCTCTTCCTCTTGCAATTTTCCTTTAATAAGAATATATAATCTTCTTTATCTCTTTTGATTATTATTGGTTTGAAGTTCACCTATCTAAAAACAGAATAGCTATTCCTGTATTTTTCTGGGTTCCTGTTGCATGGAGTATTGTTTTCCCTCCTTTGAATTCAATCAATGGATTTCCTTTTAACTCAAATTTCCAATGAGTTAAACGTGCTTCTTACCTTCAATTTTGATTGTACTGCTCTTGTGTTACTTTGTGCCTTTTTGTTAATGTTTTCTTTTTTTGTTGTTGTTTTTTTGGTTTTTTTGTTTTTCTTTCACACTTTTAAAAAATAAATAAATAAATGAATAAATAAAAAGAAATTGCTCAAAGAGAAAGAACAACTGGGATTAGGTACACTGCAAAAAAAAAAAGAAGGAAAATATATATATTAATTAAATATATATATATTAATACTATTTTATAAATGTATTTAATTTTCTCATATATATATATATATATGAGAGATAGAGATAGCTGGGATGATTGTTTTGCTGATATCTATTAGTTTATTGAAAGAAACAGTTTATGCTCACATTTTTTTACCAATTCTGCATGCTTATTATATCTGGTAATCTGAAAAACTAATGTGAAGACAATAATATGCAATGTAACAACCCCTGGTGAATTCTTACCATCTTGTTTAGCGAATCTCTATATCGTTTAATGTTTTGTAAAATTATTTTTTATTCTCTTTAATGGTTTAATCTTACATTCTTAAATCTGCTAATCTGAGCAACTTTGTTGAAGATAATAATATGTAACATAACAACCATTGTTAATTCCTCTCATTTTGTTTTGAAACCCTGTATTATTTTTATTGCTTTGGGGTATTTTGCTTTTGTCTATGCTGATGTTAGTTTGCTATTCTTTAATTTTCTTTAAAATAAAATTTTAAAAGCAAAAATAAATAAATAAATAAGTGTGCTTCTTGTATGCAGCATACTGTTGGATTTTGTTTCTTGATCCACTGTGCCAGTCTGTTTCTTTTGATTGGTGAATGGAGGCCATTTACATTAAAGGTTATCAATGATATGCATTGACTTATCTTTGTTATGTTATTTTCCCACTGTTGGTTCTGTACTTTCCCCTCTCTTTAATTGCTTACCTTGTTTGATAGTTCTTTTATATTGTGGATCCTGAGACAGTGGTCATTTTTATCTCTTTGTAGAATATCATTCAGTACTCTGTGTAGGATTGTTATTTTGGTCATGAATTTCATCAGTTGGTCTTTGTCATGGAAGTATCTTATTTCTCCATCAATTTTGAGGTATCTTTGCAAGGTAGAGCAATCTGGGTTGGAAGATGTTTTCTTTAATGACCAGTAATACTTCACTCCAAGCTCTTCTTGACTTGGTGGTTTGGGTTGAGAAGTCTGCAGTGATTCTGATGGGCTTTCCTTCATAGGTTATCTGTTTCTCTTTTCTAAGTTTTTAATAGTCTGTTCCTTTGCTGAATTTCTAGGATCTTGGTTATTATGTGTATGGATTTATTTTGCTTGTGGCTAATTTGGGTTCTATATGCCTCACTGATGTGTATGTAAGGTTTTTGTCCCATGTTTGGGAAATTTTCTGCTATTACATCTGCAAATAGTCTTTTTACGTCATTCATGTTGCTACCTGCTCTTTTGTTGACATTTATCAGCTTTACACTGTTTCTCTTTGCCTGATCTTGCAGCTATTGAATTATTATTTGCTGTTCCTTTATTAATTTTAAGAGATCTTTTCTTTCACAATCACTAGCTGCAATGCTGTCTTCAAAGTCTGAAAGTCTGTCTTGTGTTTCATTCAAAAAGTTCTTCCATCTCTCAATGTTTTTTTTTAATTTTCTGAATGTGTCTTTGTATCAATTTTATGCATTCTAATTCTTTTCTATTCTGTTTATTCAAAGTTCCCGTCATTTTTCTATGCTCCTCTATTATTTTCGTCTATGTCTTCTTTTGATATGCTAAGTAATTCTTTCATTATGGTTGTCATTTCTTTTTTTTCCTGAGCCGTTATTTGTGACCTGATTTCCTCTATAGCCTGATGTATCTGGTTCTTTACTTCAGTTGCTATCATTTCAGAAATTTTAGGTATGTGGCTTCTGTGTTCTTCCATATTGTTGTTTCCTGGATTTGTCCTGAGTGAGGTGTTTGGCTGAGATTGCATTTTAATTCCTCTTTTGGTCATTTTCAAATCTCCCTAATTTTCTGGGGATTCAGGGTTGTTCCTGAGATTTCAGTGGGAGCTGGAGGGAGGGGTCCCAGGCACCCAGACAGCTCATCAAGGCTTCCCAAGTCTAAGCCTCCTTCGCATGGTGGTGGTGCAGGTTGGAGTCATAATTTTATATATGTAAAATTCATTCTTACATATAGAGGAGGGGGAAACTCCTGAGCATACTCAGTTTAAACTAGTCTGTCATATGCTCAATAAAATGGTGAATGCTATTATCTTTGTGGAAAGAATTTAATATTGTATGAACAAAGTTTACTTTATGTCACCTAAAGTGAATGAATCATAAGGTCTCTGCATTTTGGGGTGGTTCTTTGTAAGGTTTTCTGGAGGACCTTACTTAAAACAAACAAAGACTCAAAACAGCAACTCTGACGGAGCATTAGCAGTCATTTAAAGGAACTGCAGCCCTGCACTCCATAACCACTGGTGACAGCCCCTACCATAACTACTGGTGACAGCCCCTACCAGTGCTTGCCCAATGGGGAACAATACTTTTTGTTTACTCCTGATTTTGTTTTATTGAATAGAAATTTATATTTTATAACTATGTCTAGGTCATTTCACTGTCATATTTAACATGTTCCTTTGAAATAAGAAATTATGATCATTCTCTTTAGTTCGGAACAGTGGTGCCTCCTGTGTTATTGTGTTTTTCTTTTAAGACAAAAGATGTTCATGTAGAGTTGATTTTTCTGAACTGAAACCTCAGTGTTCAGATTTAATTGCAGCCCTGGCCTTTGGTGCTAAATATGTGGGTTTTGGTTTCCAGTTCTTCACTTGCTCTCTAAAAGATTTAACATCACTGCTTTAGAATATTTGAATTTCGGTGTTTCCAATCAAAATTTCCATGTTTATATTTTTAGCATATTTCTGCTGCTTCTTTGTAATCTGTCCCGCAACTTTGGTCATACTTAATATTTATTTAGTTTTACAATTCAAATTTTTAATGAAATATAGCCTTCACTTCAAGCCACAAGAAGTTCTGCATACTGAATTGATTTTTGTAACCTGAAAATATCATTAACGTACACTAAGTCTTAGGTGAACATGTTTGGTATCAGGTGTTTAATTTGACCATTATTACTTCTCAGTTCTTGCAAGTTATTCAGTTGTCTTTAGATTCTCTTCTTGGAGACTTCCGGGAAGATGGCGACCGGGTAGGCAGCAGAGAGAGAACCTCCCAGAGGATTACCACCCAAACAATGAAATATAGCAATATGAAGACAGAAATAAGGACTTCTGGGAAAAAGACGACCAGCCGAGAGAGCGAGTGCGGAGGGAAGAACGGCTTCAGCTCCTAAACCCGACAGAGAACGCACTACTGGGACAAACTGCGCCAAACCGGGCAGCGCTCCGGGATCCCGCTCAGAACCCCACCTCCGCAGCCAGCGCTGCGCGAACTGGAGCAACAGCGACCAGCCGGCGGGATTTCTGAGTCGGGGAAAATCTCCATCCAGGGAAAAACATCTGAACGGCACTCCTGTCTGCATGATCACAGGGTGAGTTAAGTGCGCGCTCTAACCGGTTTTTCCTGAATCGGGAAGAAGCTCAGCCCAGCGAGAGATATCAAAGCAGCTTCAAGGACTGCGGGATCTCCCGGGTGGGAAGACCTACTTAGGCGCCCCAACGAGGTTTGTGAGGGGGGAAGGAGCTCCACCCAGGGAGGAACACCTGAGTGGCCTATCTGCAAGAATCCTGGGGTGGCGAGCTGTTTATTCGCCCCGGCCAGGTCTTGGGGTAGGGAGTAGAAGCGGAAATCTCAGCAGACAGCTTAAGGGACATTCTCCCAAAGAGAAGTAGCCATTGGAGCAGCCTCTGCAGCAGACCTTTGCCTGCTGAACTTTCTGTGGAATTTATAGCTCCACATTTTGAATCTGATACCCAAAAATGGGAAAACAGAGGAACAAAACGCAGTCTCAAAACTGAACCCCACCCAGAACAAGTTTTGAATGTGAAGATACAGGGGAACCAGGAAGCCTCATAACTTCAAGTTATAAAACGATTGAATCCGAAATAAAACAACTCCAACAGGCCATAAAAGAGCTTAAAGCAGAAATAAGCCACATACCCACAATGATTTCTCAGATAAAAAGTGAGCTGAAAACAATGATGGAAGAAATTTTCCGTGCACATAGAGAAGATATAGACAAAAGACTAGAAGAAAATAGGAAACAAATGGAAACATTACAAGAGCAATTTAGGAATGAATTACCAATAATGAAACAGGTCCAAAGAGAATTCCAAGATTTGAAAACTAACGCTGAAAGCATGAAAAACCGTTTAAATGAAACCAAAGAAAGAATTTCAGAACTTGAAGACAGCATGGCAGCTTATGAGCGTGAAAGGAAGAATCTCATGATATCATCAAAGACACAAGAAAAGTCAATCCAACAGCTGCAAGATGAAGCAAAACGTAACAATATTCGAATTATAGGAGTGTGTG
>PVLD010033193.1:0-13907 GCA_004027595.1 Dinomys branickii
CAGAAAGCTGAAGCACTTATATGTTCTGAGGAAGCACAATTGGTTGAAAAGATCAACTGAAGGCTTTGCTGAAGAGGTGGTGTCATGGTTACTTTCCTCTTGTTGCTGGGACAAAATGCGCAACGCCCAAAATGAAGGAAGGAAAGGTTTATTTAGCTCACAGTTTGTGGAGGTTTCAGTCCATACTTGGCTGGTTCTGAGGTAGAGTGGCACATGGCAGAGGGCAAACGTTCATGGCAGCGGAGCACAGCAAAAACAACCAGCAAAGGGGAGGAATGGAGGGAAGCAGCCTCTTTTCTTCCCTTACATTGTAAACAGGCTACCCCCACCCAGGGGGTGTGTAACTCTCACATAATCTCCATGCTCTCCTCTTCCACAGGCTCAGGATGTGTACAAAGTAAGCACCCTGACTTCCTGCTGAGTCACTCAGCCAAATCTCTAGACTCCCCAAGTTGACACAATGTATCAAACATAAAGTGCTATTTTTGATCCAGTTAGAATTATCAGTCCTAGTACTGCCACTGGCATCATAAAACCAGGTAACACTTCCAGGCAATGGTACACCACGTAGAGGGGCAGCCAAAGAGATTTATGCGCTAGCTATTTTTTATATATCAATGCAGTTCATTTAGATGTGTTCAATCAAAAACTGGATCTCCTCTTCAGTGTTTCTCAAAAATGATTTCGGAAAGAACTAGATCTTGAATGAACCAAATACTTCCTACCCTGCTACAAGGGCTCATTCCAATTTTTGAGCAATTCTGGTCAAAATTTTTATCTCAATGCAAGTTTAAATATTACTCCCAGTATCATGCATTTACTGACCAAAATTCTACCCTTTGTGAATGTATAGATTATTCTCTTTTCCATAAAATATTCTTCTAAATGACTGAGAGCATTCAAACTTCCCTGCATGAATCACACTCATTACAAACATTGAGTTATGATTTTAAAATGCATTTGCACTTGTGAAACCATATACACTACTGACTGGCACAAAACCCCTGAGGACTGCCTGGTACAAGGTAAGTTCAGAAACTATTAAAAAACAACAGATAAAAAGATATTAGAACAAAGATTTCAAGGTTCTAGGACAACCAGTGAAAGAATAATAATTTACAAGAATTTGGAATCATTCTTTAAGCATGACTAGTGATTGTTTTTTTTTTAAGAAAAAAAGCATTCAGCAAAGACATACACACACAAAAAAGGAGAGGGTAAGACTTCTTGGAAATGGAGACTTCTCAAAATAGGTTAAATACCTGAGGATAGGTAAGAAGCCACTTACATTAAGAAAGAGATCATAAAACTACATTTTAGGTGGGAGAGATGCACATGCCCAGAGTAATTTTTATTTTAAAGAGAATAATAAAAAATAGCAAAATACAAACAAAACAAAGCAAGGACATTAAAAATGATACAGAGACTGAAATGTCTACAATTCCAAATGTATAACTAAATCTCCCCATTACAATTTAATTCTATAAACCTGAATGCACTTATAACCAGAGTCTAAACAGTTAAGCCCAGTATCCAATACCATATGAGTGTAAGATGGAGGCTCTCTGAAATAGTTCCAATGTTATATTCTAACACTTAATATCATCCTGGAAAGGCAGTATCATCTTTAGGAAACAAATACATTATTTTATACTAGCAAGAGAGCAAAGAATTATAGTCTAGGTAAAATGTCTAAGAATTTTGAAAGATGTCTGAACTCTACATAAAGTGAATCTTACAATTTCCTTAAATTTTATTTTCCATGAGGAGAGATTGTTTGGTTCCACCGCTGGAGCTCTAGTGCGTAGTACACTTCCTAGAATAAAAGAAGTGTTCAAAACTGATTTGCTACATGAATAAAATAGAAGTACTTCTGCTCCCCTCAATATTTCTCCTCACAGTGATAGAGACACAAATCTTTTAGCTAAGAAAGTTGTTTGTGAGGACAATGTAAAGAGAAAGGGTTGAGTCTTATCTACAAGTCTGATAGTGAGTAGGGTCCTCAGGGGATATGAGCCTATGATGCATGATAGAAACTGATAGTGAGTAGGGTCCTCAGGGGATATGAGCCTATGATGCATGATAGAAACAATAAAATTAAGGGAATATGAGGTAACGCAGGAAGCCCATGTAAGAGCCAAATAAGGATCAGAGATCTTATCTAGGCCAAAGTCATTGAAATTATGGAGAGCCTATTCCCCTAACGTATCTACTGCTGAATTTTCAAATCTATCCATTTTACTGTAATCAAGATTAACCCTTAATTTCTTACTATTTCATATGAAATATGAAAATCTTGGAAATCACTACAATTACTTCAGCTTTTAACTTTAAGCAATCTAACCAAAATCAACCCATTGACTTCTTCATTCCACCATCTGTACAGCACAATATGTGTTACTGCCTATAGCCCTTCGCCTGGTGTTCTTTGCAGGAAGAACAGGAAGAGAGACATGGAAGTCTATAAGTTTTAGTAAGTTCTAATATCATGATGCATTATGACTACAAAAGTCCCCCTTCACCTATAGGTTTTGTCATCTCAGAAGACTGATCGTGACTACCAAAGATAATTTTTGTTGCCATTATACAAGATAAGTAAAAAAAAAAATTGCTTGGACCTGCCTTTTTAGCAGTCCCATTCTATCTTTTAGTGTTCTCATGACCTCAAGAAAAGATGAATGAAAACAATCTCTAAAAAGGAGGGAAGCAGGACCAAGGATCCTGAACCCTTGAGAAGGTCTTTGTATTAGGGAAAGAACACCTATCAGCTGAGTCCTAGTCCTAGTTTAGAGCACCGGAACCCCAGTACGTATAAAGGAAGAAGGTATTTTAAGTATTATTTACAGCTTCTGGAAGGAAAAGGGCTGTAACAGATATCCATTTTTCTTCCCTTGATTACTGTAGGTTTATACACACATATTACATAATGACTGTCCTACATATGTATGGAAATGCAGAGTGGTATGCATATGTTCATGCACATACACACAAAATGTGTCCTCTTTCTCCTTTCCTCCCTTGCTTCTTATCCTTATTTTATATCAGGATTATTGCTGGCATTTAACTTTACAGCATAGACTGTAGGCCACATATTAGGTGGAACTAAAGGAGAATTTAGTATCAGCTAGACTTGGCTATCATGACTGCGAGGAGTAGGTATTGGCAGAAAGGAAAGCATCTTCTTGTGCAAAAGGTATAGAAAACGTATTGTTTCTATATGAAGGTTAAATCTGTGTAGAAGAATGAGCATGGTTACTAAGTAGCCAGAATACTGGTTATTCCACTGTGGTGCTTCAGCTCCACATAATCATTTGTACACAATGCTTTGTGCTGCTGGCCTTGGAACTTTGCACATCTCACCTCATTGTTAGTTTGCTCCCTGTCAGGTTTTGCCAGTGTGGGCACCAGAAGGCGGCTGTGAGGTTTCAAGACAAACAAGGGAGCTGCTCCTTCCTGATTACTTGATGATCTTCTCAGCAGTGACCTAACCCCTCCCCTTTACCCAGGTCCAGGCAGTCGGTTCCAGCCTGGAGTTTCTTTCCCAAAGCCAGTTTTCTGTTCATCCATGACAACTGTAGGACAGCTACGTGCTTATAGAGTCACAGAGAAACTTACTGCACCCGAGGACCAGAAGATCTAGGCTCTTTTCAAATTCCTGTTGTTTGTTTTTTTTAAATTCTTAGCTTATCAACTAATGTCTTAGCTTATCAACTTATAAACTGAGCTGGTTTTAGTTCTGTTTGTATATTATAAACAGGATTATTGTGATGCTCTTTTATAGTCTACCAATGAATTGTGAATATTTGAAAATATCCGTGAAGCTTCTTAAATACAAAAAAAAATTTTTGAGTTAAGATTCAATATAGCCAAAGAAGTAATATTCCACATTAAGCCTTTTGGAAAATACACAGGCTTCAGTACAGATGAATTAATAATAAACTGAAAAATAGTCAAATAATAGTACAGCAGCAACAGCATGAAAATAGGATTATTTTCTTCCCAGAGAAATTATTTAATGAAAAAAATTAAACTTCAAGTAGATCAACTAGAAACAGGGAATTCGGTGCAATATGCCAAATGTCAAATGTGCTGGTGTGGGTAATTGTTTGGTTTCCTTCTATCTTGTTTTGTTTTGTGGAAGGGAGTGCAACAAGGCATGAGATAACAGTTTGTTTACACAGGAAAGCAAGGAAACTGGTAAGAGTAAGGCAAATTCTGACTAACCAAATTTGGAATGGAATCTTTGCTCAAACTCAAATGCAACATTCCCCCAAGAATTGTTTATTAGTAGTGGGCTGAGGAGAGGCACAAATTAAATACCATGGTGGAAAGAAGAATCAGAGCAAACCAAAAGAAAAAAGAAGTGTAAAGTCTCTTGACATCCATAAACAACAATTAGAAGGCATCACTGTCATGCTGAGGTAGAAGTCCCAAGGCTAAATGGCTGGAGAAGCAAAGATACATTCTGTTTTGACCTACTAAAAAAGACAAAAAATATAAGAGAATCCACTTTCAGCTTTGTTAAAATAATTGCAGGAAGATTCCTCTATTTCTTGGAATGTTCTGAAATTGGTCATTTAAATATTGTGGCACATTTGTGTAAATCAGTATAAAAATAAGTAGTAATGTAGAACCAGACCTGCCTGTACTTAGGGTACTATTGCCAACTATTCTTATATGCTGGGTGTAAATTTCAGTTTTGTGGCAGTTGTTTCTCTCTAATTAGATATTTATCTATCTTTTACCTATCTCTCTGTATCTGTCTATCTGTCTATCTATCTGTCTATCTACCTGAATTCCATTTACTGGGTTCTACTTGGAAAGCCAAGCCCCTAACACCTATAGTATGTTCACACTCCTAAAAGCAACATGTTTCTCTTCTTTTGTATGTCACCCTTCTTGAAGTTTTCATAATTTGGACATCAACTTTGAGATAATTATTTTCTGGTATCTTCTTTCATTTCATTTCTTTTGCTTGTGTAGGGTATTTCAATTTCTAGCCCTTCCAAATGATTTAATTTCTTATTTTATAGAACATTTCCTGTTAATGTCCCTTCCAAATATGCCTGGCACACGGTAAATTTGACTCTGTATTCTGGAGGAATATCAAAGTTTTGGACTATGTCATCTCCAGAAGGACATACAAGTTGGTGACCTTACCATCTGATGGAAGGGAATGTTCTGATTTTCTTAATTTCCTTGAACACGTGCCATAGAAGCCTACCATTATTGCCCTAAACTATAGTGTTTCGCAACATCTAACAAAAGTGAGAAATTTGGTAAAGGTGAGCATTCTATCATTCAAGGACATTTCCATTTAGTACATTAAAAATATTTATTGTAACCTAATCTCATCTGATTATCCCCCAAATGAGAAGTATTGCAGGTCAGAGGCAGCTCCTTTCACCTCAATACCCAAAGACTGATGGTTATAGGCCTTCATTAAAGACTAATGACTTGAATTTTATTGTTCCCCATAGTGTTTACAGTCAGACTACATCAACTAACTTCGTATGTTATTGGAATTCTTGAAGTCTAATACAAAAAAACACCAATTTTTTATTCCTATGATAGAGCAGAAAATATTAGTTTGTCTTCAGTATATATTATTGGCTCTTTTTGTATGCATTTATCAAATTAACCATTGAAATGGGAATAGGAAGGGTCAGTGGTTCTGGTTTGGTTTTATTTTATTAGTATATTTTTGCAGTATGTAGAAATGAAACAGGCCAGGTATTGATGGTGCTGTTCTGTTTTAATTTGGGAGGGTTTCTGTGTATGTGGTATATGATATGGTGTGCTTCCATTGAAATTCTGAGGGTTAAACTTATTTTCTTTCTGAAGAGCTCTGAGTGCAAATGTGTTTAATAAAGGAGTTACAGAATGCTTGCTTAACAAAAAGTTAATTACTTGAAGTAGGTAGTAATTTGAATGAGAACAAAAACCTACTTAAGAGTTGTGTGTAATTTATAAAATGTATGCATGACTATGCTAAAATGTCACTTGTTTCTCCTTTATCTATTCATCCCTTCTAGGCTAGTCTATTCTCGCCACTAGTCTTAATAAATGATACAAGCAGAACCGCTAAAGAATTGGACTTACCTTATATAAAAATATTTAATCATGAGCTGAAACACTCACATGTATTTACTTTTGAGCTGAAAAGTACTTTACTAGGTCTTATCAACCCTTCTACGAAATAATATATGAAAGTATATCTTTATAGGATATTCACTATGTTTATATCATATAGCTTCTTCTGCAAGATACCACTGTTTTTAGAAATTTCTTTTATAAAAATATGACTAATTTCTATTGGATTTTTTGAAAGGAACAGTTAATGTTTAATTGTTTGATCAATCTTGCATACCTATATTTGGCAATCTGAATGACTACTTTGAAAATAACAATAAGTACTACAACAACCATTGTTGATTTCCTATCATCTCATTTTGAAACTCTGTATTGTTATTATAGTTTCTGTGTTGTTTTGTTTTTGTCTTTGGTTTTGTTATTTTGTTTTTCTTCTTTTCTCTTTAAAATAAGAAAAATTCACAAAATTCTACAAATGCTTTTTAACCAAAGAGAAATTCTACTAAATATATTTCATGTCCTTTAAGTTTGCAAAACAGAAACAGCCAATCATAAGGCATTAGTCTAGACATTCCCCAAATTTTATACAGGAGAACGGCATTTGCTTTGCTTAAATCCAGAATTCCTCTTGCTGAAAGTAGAGAGATACAAGTGGAAAACAAGACCCAGAGCAACACGGCCCTCAAGCGGGGATGCTTTGCCATACCTTAAGACAGATTCTCTAGAAGAAAATCAGAATAACTAGCAACAAGACTCTTCTGTGTTCAAAGCTCAGGAAACACCTGTGTTCTGAAACATAGGCAGAGAAATGAAAGGCCTCAACACTATAGGATCCATTTGTGATTTTTATCACTGCCTTGACCACTTGGATCCTACCATTATTGACATGCTTTCCTCCATAATCAAAATAAAATTGTATAAAATAGCTTCAGCTATAAAAGGAAGTAAAGTGTCCCACAATTTTAATTGTATGGGGAAAATATTGGCGAGAAGTCATCTCATGAGAATTTTTTACTTTGAAATATTTTTACTACAGCGTGGTGCTAATAGTATCCAGATAATGTAACTTAGAGATCAGCACTTCCAATAATGAATATTCTAAGAGAGTCAATAAACAGTAGATTTAGTAGATGCTGTATCTTTCTGAATAGTTACTGAATGGCTGAGATTGAATTAATTTGCATATATCTTATCACACTAATATGATTTTAGGGATAATTGCAATACATCATGTCAGGTTTAACTTTCTTTTGTCTAAAAACAACACATGGTACTCCTATGACAGAACAGTCTTAGAAAAAATATTGTTATTTTACATCATTAAGAATCTAAAAATATACCTTTCTACAGTAACACGATAAAACTACTGGCACCAAAACACTTGAATATTTCATGGATGCTTAAACTCATAAACCTGTGTGTATTTTGGTTCCTTTTTACCCCCTTTGCCTTTCTCTTTTCCAATAAATATTCAGTGACCAGATACAGAAGAAATTATTTTATATATTCTCTCTAGGATCATTACAAGGAACTTTATTGAGATAATGGCAATGCCCACTTCCTTTTGGGTTCTGGAGTATAGAAGATGAGATTCTAGACCAGAGTCTGTCAAATGTGACATTTAAAATAATAGTGATGGCAATATAATTATAATGCTCAGCTCTTCAGCAATTATTATTGTGGAAATTAATTCTTTAAAAAACTCATACTAGACTAAATGAGACTAGAAGGTTAGATAAAGAATATTAGAGAGAATAAGCAGTCTTGGATTTATTTTAAAACAATAGTCCTCGCTTTTGAAGTAAATTAGAATATGCAAAAATTAGCCACTTAATTAACCCCATAATATACCCACCACATTGTTTGCTTTTTGTATATGTAGAAGCTTGTCTTGATTATGAATAGAAGGAAATACACTTTTCCAGAAAAAATACAGTACTAAGAGTTTGGTAAACAGTGTACTAATTAATCCTTGTGAAATTCAGAGAAATTGACTTTGTCTTTCCCATTTCACAGAGGAGGCAGTGAAAGCTCAGAGAAGTTACCTCCCCTACGCCATAAAGCTATTAAATTGTGAAGCAATAATTGAATTTCAAATCTGTTTGGGGTGAAATTTTGTACTCTTTCAATACTGATAGATCTAATTTTGTGTTTCTTTGACATTTATATAACAGCATAGATCTTAAAATTCTGTAACTTTCTTGGACATTCACTGGAGACTCCACTCTCCCTGAGACTCCTGTATTGGGCTTATTCGAGCATCAAGTGTGTGTCAGATGAGAGGATTTCAGAGTTAAATATGAGTGATTGAAACAGAAACAACTTTAAGGAGCCTTTAAACCCTAAAACTCAGATTAGGAATAATATTGTGGACATAAAAGTTAGCAGAGATTCTCTGGGATGGCAATTTTTCCTACATAGTTGCTGTCTCTTGCCATGGAACCTAAGGACAGTTTTCTCACGGCGACCTTATGTGGGTAGAAATTACTCAATTTGAGTCAGAGTGGGGAATTAGAAGCTCCAATTTTGAACAGAAAAAGAAGGTAGTCAATCACAGATACATGACACTAACTTACACAGATGTTCTGTTTGCCTCTGACTCACTCTTTGAGGTTTGGAAAGGGATACGTTTTATTTTTGATACAGTAATTGGGATACAGTCACACCATAGCTCATGTCTTCATATTAGACCTTTTCAACTTTGTTTTCTGATCTTGATTTTGACCTAAGTTTTCGAGGTTTCCAAAAGAACTTTACAAAATAAAAGTGAAAGATCTGGTAACAGGATTAATTTTTGAAAACAAGATGTAAGTTTATATTTCTAAGGAAAAAATAATACTGTCATAGAAACACTGGGTAAAAAGATTGCAGAGTTTTGCAAAAAAAAAAAAAAATTAAAAATATTTTACTAGCTGAAGGTAGCACTCTTATTTCTCCCAATAGAGCTGAGCATGGTAAAAACAAAGAGGTTCTCATCAACTTTCCATCCCTCTCTCTGGCAAAGCATTGCTTTGTGCTATGGAGCTTGTACAGCCCCTGGGAGTAATGCTCACAATAGATTCTTCAGCTATTAACTTCTTATTTTTTATGTCACGATCTTTATTATCTTTGAGCTGTCTGAGGGCAGTTCAGCTTGCTTCAGGCCCTAGTCTTTGACAGTGAGTGAGAAAGTGAGATTTCTCCAAGTTAAAGAATAAAGAGACAGAAAGTGGTTAAGTTGAAGAGAGGTACTACTATGTTAGCATGTGTGGCTTGGCAAAGTAATATTAATGAGTCATATAAAGTTCTTATTATACGTTTAAAATTACAAAGATCGTTCAGCACAATATACATCCTTTTATTGTTATTCTAAGCATAATTTGTGAATGAAATATGCAGTGAACAGTCAAACAATGACTGGAGTATGTTAGTAACTGACACCTTTGTTTCTGAAAAGGACAAGGTACTAGCTGTACTATAAGGAAGTCTAGAGGAAAAGGACTTTCAAGATAGGTTATATATTCTAATAAAACAATGGGATGAAGTTACACTTTCCAATTTATGTGATATCCTATTGGGTAACCATTATTTGTTCTAACTGGAGAATAAGTCTGAGGATGAATACTATTCTTACAGGTTCCCTTTGGGAGCAGCAAAAGCAAACAGATTCCCAATCAACTCAGCTATAAGAATTAGAAAGCCAGAATGGAAGAAATGGGTTCACTACAGGCAAAGCAAAAAAGTTAACTTACGACACCTAGTCATGTGTCATTGACGTGAATAGGTTTTTCATGTCTTTCATTGGTTTGTTCTTATGCTAAGCACTGACACTCTAACACTTGCAGTACTTCATACCCCATGTATTTCCCTTGGAAAACCTGCTGTGATTTTAAATCTATTGTGCCTTTAAAGTTAAGTGTCCTCTAATTCCTCTGGAAAAGTCATTGTGTAGTAGCAGAAAGAGCTCATGGACCTGGGATTGAATCTTTACTCGGACACATTCCTTAGCTAATGTGGACATACTATTTCAGTGCAGAAACCATCCTCCCTTGCCCCTAGAACTAAATAAAATAATATGTGTAGGCAACATGCCTGAGAAGAGGCACTTGACAGGTAGTAGCTACAATCATATGGGTTGAATTTGGACCTGACCTCTTACTGCAGCTCATAAACTTAGTAAAATTTGTAAAAATAAGCAGTGCACATTTCTCAAAGTGTAAAGATTAAAAATTTGGTTAGCCTCATGGAACCAAGGATTTTTAAATTTATTTAATCATGGAAATGGCTCTACCCAGCAGTATTAACAACCTAAGAACTGTTTTTGTCTTCCACTTAGAGAAATGCCACATTCATAATTATTAAAATGCCAGTGGATAAATGAATCTTCAGTATTAAACTCAGTGATCTGTGACACCTGCATACCAAAATTAAGGACAAATTGCAGCAAGATAAGGCAAAATAAAGAAGGGGTACTGTGAAAGTAAAAGACCACAGAGTCAGGTCAAAATGTGTTGGTGATATCATCATTCTGGCTTAGTCTTCTTTTTATGACTAAACCGGCCTTTGGAATTAAGGATACTCAGTATCTTGGTGAAAATCCTCCTGCAAGTATTGATTTGTCCTAAAGGAGGGAGATAATAGTGCATGTGAGGAACCCCACGTTCCATGAGTACTCTTGCAAAGCCAAGATTAAATTCAGCAGGACATCTGGAGACATAAGATGACATTGTTACACCTTCCCCCTGTCTGCATCCCTGTACTTTAAGAAGAACTGTCAACTTTATTTTCCTTTCGATCACCAAAAAGAGAGCTATAATTTTCTTAACAGTTTTATGCACACGTTTATGTTCATTTTCAAGCTAGAAATTCCTCTTAGTTTGCTATTGTCCTATATGGATATCATACATCGATCAAGGAAGTTAAAAAGAGACTGCAGATATCAACAATTGGGTTTTTACAGTACTTTGGGAGGAAAAAAAATATAAAACTTGAAAGTTGTGACTTCTATTTTATGTGCTCACTTAATCTTTTGAAAGCACCAAAATATTTTTTAAAGCACTCATTTTGGTGAGTTGAATATTAGTCACCGAAAAATTCTTCACAACTCTTATTAATTGCAATGTATTAGTATGCTGGCTGCATTTGCTCTCAGATAGCTGTCACCATAACCTTATTGAAAAGAGCATTCCACACTTACTGGTATTGAATTCAGCCAAGTCTCAGAACAGTTTCTAAAGTTGAATAAAGAGAGGTATGTAAATCATCTGATATTTACAGTTCAAATCTGGCCTTTTCAGCTATTACAGTACTTAGAGCATACATTATATTTTCAGGTAAAACTATTTTGCTCATTCTATTGCATCTTGTTAACATTTATAGTAAAGGACAAACAACTCACCTATCCTAATAAAAAATATTGTAGCATCGCGAATCCTTTGCATTTACGGTAAATACCAACTTGCTTTTGTACCCATTACCACTTTCAAATTACATTATGCAATATAATGCAAATGTAAGCTCTTAATTAGCAGGATCTATTTGTTCAAATGTACAACAGTAGAGGGATTTTTCAATGTGCTGCAGCTGTTACCTATGGAGCAAACACATTTCACCTTACTAAAAGGAGATGCACAGGTACACACGTTGTTATGGATAGATCCTTTAGTGTTTCTTTAAGCAATGCTATTTCATAATGGACTGTACATTGACTATAGCAATTTTTTTTTACTATAGCAAATTTTACCAATGCTACCCACTCAGTTTCTGCCTCTAGGTTGTTTTTTGAAGAGAAGATGAAATTTTTCAAAGCAATAGGGAGTGGGGGTAGAGGAAGGTTTCTTTAGGAGGGAGGCACTATTTACCAAGGTCATAAAGAAATATGTCTATATATGCATACCTATTTAAATATCATTTAATACTCTATGCACATCTTTGTACACATGCTGTGCCAAATCAACATTTTCAAGAATATAACCAGAAGGCAGCCTCATGAAATGACAAAAGCTAAAAAAGAAAAACAGAAAACCTCTATGAATAGATATCACAGAAAGTGTAACAGGTAGAGCATTATGGACAAACAGAATGACAAATCCTGTGCCCATCGGAATTTTTCCCTAGATTTGGGGCCTTCAAAAACAACCAAGTATGGTAAATGTTTAACTGTAGGAGTTCAGGCCCACAGCCAAATTCTGGTTTCAAAGCTCTTGCAAGTTTTAACTGAAAGACTTTTTTCATTTTTAAGCAAAAAGATTTCTGGATACCACCTCTTCCCTAGTGTGCCTAGAGCCACCTGGAATCTGATAAGGCAACTAGGCAGAACTCGGTGTCTCCAAGAATTGGGCAGGGAAGTGTTTCCTGAAATGTGGCAAAAAATGGGCTACCAGGAGTGTAAGGGTAATACTTAAGCCATTTACCTAAACCCAGTTTATTCCTACAGACTCAGAGTGAAGAGTCATTTTCCTTCCTACAACAAAATCAGTAAGTCTGAGGGAAGGGGCCAAAGGAACGTTTAAGTATTTGAAAGGCAAACAGGGCAGCAAAACTCTCCTGTCAGCTCCCCCGCCCCAAGTTTATTAACCAAATTATCAATCTATGTGAAATTGCTTTGAACACTTGCCCTTCCTAAAGACCTTCCCACTCTCTGTGGAAACACTAAAAATGGGTGTAAGGGGCCAAGACATCCATCCTCTAGGCTGCAGCCTCGAATTTGAGAGGCAGCCGCTGAAGTCTCTGATAAGATCCAGAGGGGCTATAAAAGTGACTTTTCTTAGTCTGTTTCCTCCCCTGACTCCTCAGATTATCATGTTAATCTTTCCCTCCTGCTTCTTTATTGTCCCACCAGCACAGTCTCAAGGCCTCCAGTCTTGTTTCCGGACCCCCAAGCCCCAAAGTCTCAAATCCACCCCCCCCAGTCCCCTCCTGGTCACCACCAAAGCCCGGAGAAGTGGAACGCACACAATGCCTCCCTTATAGGGCTCAGGCTAGGAACTGGGCATGCTCAGTAGCGAAAGCAGATTTTTTTTTTCTTTTGATCGCAAGTGCGGCATCTCTCCCAGTCTGACACCTCTTTCCTCTACCCCTATCTCCTGTCCCCACTCCCAGGTCCTTCATCACTCTGCTTAACCAATTTTGTGCCAAGAGCTCCCTTAGTTCTCAAATGCGGAGAATTAACCCTTCTCTTCCTAACCCCGCCAAATGACTAGTCTCACTTTGGGCTAAAGCCTTGCACTTTTGCCTTAAAACCCCCAGCCCCTTTCGCGCAGACAGGTAGAGGGAGTGCGAATACTACTGGATCCCAGGAAACAGTCCGAGGAAGGCTCCATCCAGGATCGCAGCTACCGAGAAGTACTCCCGGAGCTCTCCGTTCTTCGGGGTGGCAATTAGCCAAAGGTACCGTACCCATGATACAAAACCCAAGTGCGAGTGTAGCATTTGAATGTCATTGTTGACTCACCCCCTTCGGTCCTGGAATTACTCAATTCCGCGTAGACTCCACGACCCTGGATCTCTAAGTTCCCCTCTCTCCAGGTTCTCCAATGTTTCTTTGGGTTTTCCTGGGTTCTCCGTTGCTCTCTCAGCGAAACGCCCCGGGTGCGCGTGTGTGCGTGCTTGTGTGTGTGTGTGTGTGTGTGTGTGTGTGTGTTCCTTCGTTTTTAGGGGGATTGGGCGAGGAGAAAGGATTCCAGTGCGCATCTGTGGTGGAGGGATGGAGGCCAGTGAGCCCTCAAGAGGGGTCTCTGCCTGAGGATAAGGGTCGCTTCTCCCCGGGAGAGAGGGTAGGCAAAAGTGGGGGCGGATGGCAGGAAGAAAGTGCCTTATTTTTCTTGGTGTGTGGG
>PVLD010033194.1:0-13905 GCA_004027595.1 Dinomys branickii
CGGGAGGGATCGAGCTGTCTGTATTCTTGGGGCGCCAGGACCCAGCAAATCCCTCTCTCCCGCGCGGCTCGCCCGACACGCGCGAAACGTGGGACTGCCGGGCGTCTCCGCCGCTAACAAGCTGATCTCTATCAGGAGTCGCCGGGGGGCTGCGCCGGCTCGGGAGGCGGGAAGGATCGAGGCGTCCGTGCTCTCAGGGCGCTAGGATCCAGGAAATCCCTTTCTCCGCTTCCGGCGGCGTTTGGGGCCCTCCTCGCGGCTCGACCGACACGCGCGTAACGTGTGACCGCCGGGCGTCTCTGCCGCCAACAAGCGGATCTCTGTCGGGAGTCACCGGGGGGCTGCGCCGGCTCGGGTGGCGGGAGGGATCGAGGCGTCCGTGTTCCCAGGGCACCAGGGCCCAGCAAATCCCTCTCTCCGCTTTCGGCGGCGCCCTCCACGCGGCTCGCCCGACACGCGCGAAACGCGGGATTGCCGGGCGTCTCCGCCGCCAGCAAGCCGATCTCTGTCGGGAGCCGCCGGGGGGCTGCACGGGCTGGGGAGGCGGGAGGGCCCGAGGCGGCCGCGCTCCCACTGCGCCTGGACCGATCCCAGCTTCTTCCCCACGGGGATCGTTCCCGGCTCCCAGCGTCTGGGACCCTCCCACGTCTCGCCCCAGCAGCCTGGTCTGCCCTACCACATCTCCCCCGGCATCTCAGAGAAGCACGCCCAGTTTAAACTTCCCAGCGGAGGTCCCGGCATTCACGCTCGCCAAGTCTGTCTCGAGCTGGTGGTGTTTATTAAGGAGGTTCGCTCCCTTGCTGCTCACCTGGTCGCCATCTTCCCCGGATCACATTTTTAGTTTTTGACAGGATCTCACAGTCACTAAGTTGCCCAGGTGGAACCCAGGTCAAACTTGTGATCCTATTGTTTTTGCATTATGTATTTTTAAGCTTTTTAAATTAGATATATAGATATTTATGATTTTTATATCTCTTTGATGAATTGCTCATTTATTATTATGAAATGACCATCTTAAATCCTGGAAATATACTATGTTCTCCAATCTAACATGTTATATTAATATCTTTCTATGTATATTTCAATTAGTGTTTACATGGCATATAATTTCCTAAGATCTGCTTTAAATTTATTTGTATATATTAAAAGGAGTTTCTATAATCATCATACAGTTTTCTAAATCTGGTGTTAACAATCATATTTTAATTGGATTGTAAATAATATATATTTAGTGTAGTATTGATGTGATTTAGTTTAAATCTACTGTCTTGCAGTTTGTTTTCTAGTTATCTTAATAGTTTTATTCCCCCCCCCGTTCTTTTTGTGCTGCATTTTTTATGATGCCATTTTTATCTCCTTTTTTGGCTTATGAACTGTGTTTTTAATTTATTAGTAGTAGTTGCCTTCTGGTTATACTTTATGGCATACATTTTTAACTTTCTATAATTCACCTTCAATTAATTTAATGTTTTATAAATAGCACAAGAACTTTACTAAAGTATGTTTCATTTCTGTTCCTGCTGGCGTCTGTGCCTCTGTTGACATCATTTTACTTCTATAGATGTCATAAGCTACAAATCCATTATTAGTTTTACTTTAAATGGTTATTTTTTGATATAACTTTTAAAAGTATTTTTTATTTATCCATATGTTTATTGTTTCTGGTGTTATTTTTTCATGTGTACCCAGATTTCTATATTTGTATATCTAGATACCATCTGAAATCATTTCTTTCTTTAAAGTATTTCTTTAGCATTCTTTTTGATGAAAGTATTTTAGTGATAAGTAGATCCATTTCATTTTGAGCAGTATTCAAATATTTTCTGTCACATTCCTTCATGCCTTCAATTCCAACTGTAATAGGCTATTTGATATGGATTCATGACTGAATAATTTGATATTTTGCCTCCTCCTTGTCTTTTTAAATTTGAATATTTACATTGATATGTCCAAGTTTGCTAATCTTTAATTAAAAAAATTTAAACATTCTATTTGAGATAGATGATAGGTAGATCTTTCGTATAGATACTTAAATGTATTCAGTACTTACCTTTTCTAAGCATATTCAATATAGGATTATAAATGCTTTAACATCTATTATTTATGTTTTCTGTTCTATTTTTGGTTTTAGTTTATTAATTGAATTTACCTCAGATGTTGTTGTTTTCCCTTTATGGACTTTGGAACATTTGTATAAACAATATAATGAGTTATATTGGGGATGAGATCCAAGTCACATCAAATTTATATATAGGTCATGTGTACCTTATACACATAGTTTGAAGGGAATTTTATAAAACTAAGATTTTTTTAACACTTATTTAAAAAAATAAGAGCAATGAAGAAGCAAGACCTTCACTTTTAAATGTTATTTCTACTCTACTCTTTGCTGTCCATGCTAATTAGATTTTAGAATCCTTAACTTTTATTGTACTAGACTTGGGAGACCTGGTGTTGATTGTTATTGCCAACATGAAAGTGGTGCAGCAGTCTTGCAGCTCCAGTTCTTGGTTAATGAGGTAAGGGTTGTTTGACTTTTTAAAATTAATAATATACTACTTTCTTCTAAAACATGCACACACAGAAACACACACATACAACAGGTTGAGTATCCCTTACATGAAATGTTTAGGATCAGAAAAGTTTCAGATTTTGTTTTTTTGTTTTCTCTTTTTGGATTTTGGAACATTTGTATAAACAATATAATGAGTTATATTGAGGGTAAGATCCAAGTCACATCTCATTTATATATAGGTCATGTGTATCTTATACACATAGTCTAAAGGTAATTTTATAAAATATTTTAAGTGGGCTTCCATTTTGACTGCAACTTATCACATGAAGTCAAGTTTGAAATTGTACTTTCCTTGCATCATGTTGACACTCAGCAAATTTCAGAGTTTGGAGCATCTAGCATTTTAGATTTTTGGATTAAGAATGTCCAAGCTATAAGTGATACATTCTTTTTATATTATCGTTTGAAAAATATATGTATGCAATATTATTATGGTCACATTTTTCATAAAAGACTATACTCCTGTACTTACCAAATTATTAAATTTTAAGGGAAAAAATTATTAAAGAATCCTTTTATTGCAACTATACGGCATAATATAGATTATGTGTTTTGTTTTTAAACCTAAAGGCCTTTAATTTCTTTACTGGTCATTAAATTTCCTTCTATTCACTCTTTTCTCACTAATTTAAATTTTGTAATCTGGCCTAATCACATATGTTTCTTTTATCTTTTGTAATCTTTTTAAAAATTTCATTAGTACATGTGTGTAGTGCATAATGTTTACATTCCTTGTAGTGAGTTGGTACAGGTACATAACGTATACTAATGCCTGGCTTTTCATAGATTTTCCCTTCCCTCCCTTCCCCCTTCACTCATCTTTTGATCTTCTTTCTTTTTTATTTTACACGTTTATAATACATAATGTTTAGATTCCTTGTATGGAGTTGGGACATGTAAATAACACATTTTAATTCCTTTTTTCATCCTCAGTCACTCCTTTCTCTCCCTCCTCCCTCCATCTCTTCCTCTTTGAGAAAAATTTCTCTACTTCCTATTATCTTTTATTTTACTCTTTAGTTTTACTTTTGGCTTCTCATATAAGAGAAATCATGCAATATTTAAACTTGTGTGTCTGATTCATTTCACTTAGCATGATGGTCTCAAAGTGCATCCATTTTCCTATGAATGACTCAAACTTACCTTTCTTTGTAACAGAGGAGTAGTCCATTGTGTGTAATTACCACATTGTCTTTATCCATTTATCTGTTGATACGTATATAGGTCATTACCAAGATTTACCTATTATAAATGGTGCTGGTGTAAAAATGGATATGTGTGTATCACTGCAATACAATGTCTTTAATTCTTTCTGGAAAATACCTAGAAAGAAAGTAACAGTTGAAATTTCTAGTTTGAGTTTTTTGAGGAATCTCTACACTTATTTCCATAGAGGTTGTACTATTTTTCATTCCTACCAACTATGCAGAAGGGCTCCTTTTTGCCAGCAGCCTCATCAGCATTTGTAACCATGATAAGAAGTAGAAAACATTCTGTTCTTTTACATTTAATGAAGGATTCATTTATATTTGATGATGTTGGGTAACATTGGTGTTTTTACAATTATTCTGAATCTAGTTGGGGAAGTATATCCTTTTATTGTAGATAGTTTATTTATATTAAGTGAACCTTCTTGGGAAGATTAAATCAAATACACATTTTTAGTAAAAATGTATTTTTTCAAATATATAAAAATTCTAACGAGAATTTTTATAAGTGCTATATTTGTTTTATAAAACTGGCTGTATATTTGCTTCTGTGTAAATATGTATAGTATATATGTGAAGAGTAAGAATGAAAGTTTAAATTGCATATTTTTTAGTAGTCACTATGATGTTATATTAATTATTCCTCTCTACTAGTAAATAGATACTCACTGAACGAGTCATTCAAAGTACCCATGCACCGTAAGTCACTAGCTTGTTCCACTCTTAGCATTCTTAACCTTCCTGTTTGAAGGATATGCAGTTGTGCCTCTTTACATTTCTAGATTATATAGACACAAATACCTGTTTAAGGAATGAAAAACTCAGTAAATTAGCTTGCTAATTTTGCTTTCTTAAATTAAAGAAAACAAACACTAACATTGTCTTCTTTTTGTTACAGGGTGCTTTGGTCAGTGCAAGTTCAGATGATGCACTTCATTTGTGGAACCTTAGACAAAAAAGACCAGCTATCCTTCATTCTCTTAAATTTAACCGAGAACGGTAAGAACATGAATTAAATAATTCTAATGTACAACAGAATTATTCATTGAACAAGTTTTATGTTGACTTGACAGACTTTTTTGATTATCACAATAGCTAGAAATACTTAGTTTATTATTGCGTTTATAACAGTTTTTTTTCTTAGAGAATGAGTAATTGATAAGTTACCTATCAATGGGGAATACATTCAAGTTTCTTCTCCTCGCTCTAAAGCAACATTTCAGCAATAACATATTCTTTTCTCTGGACCACGTTACTGAAAACCCATATCTGATATTTAAGGGTCAAGTATACAATAAATGTATTTATATACCTTTCATCATGTCAGTTACTTTCTGTGCTTTAAATCTTGCCTTTTGCTTAAATACATATGTACATTAAAAAAACCAAAAGAAGTTTCAGATAACCAAAATATGTTGGTACTAACTTTAGAGCAACACTAAATGTCTAAGATGAATATTATCAATGATGATACAGTAATTTTATCAGAATTCAAATTTTCCCACTGCAAAATTAAGTATTAATAATTAAAAGAGAAAATTATACCAATACATGTGGGAAAATTATTAGATTTATTTATAATAAACTTTTTAATGTCTCTAACATTGGATTCAGTCAGATCTAGAACATAATGCACATCTGCTTAACTGATAGGAAGACATGAAGTAAAACTTGTACTTTAACACTATAAAATAGTCTGATATTTATTATTTGGGAAACAATGATACACTTTGTGCATGGGAAGGGACATCACTGGAAAATTTTATGTTAATGACAAGAAGAGGAACCTGTGAGAAGTAAATTTATCCAGATGAGCAAATAGCATTCAGATGAAAGAAGATAAATAATGGGGGCAAGTGTTTACTGGCTTTGGGCCCAAGAATAGTTCTGATTTTATCTTATTGAATGGTAGAGGTTGTGTGGAATCCCTGCGATATAGGTAGAGGGTAATGAAGTATACTTTTCAATAGATAAGATGGGAAAAAGGATGAAAGATGTGTAGATACCCTTTATTATACTTTGTATTATCGACTTCCTATTGCTGGGACAAAGATTGTTGACATACACGACTCAAAGGAGAGAGGGTTCACTTTGCTCATGTTTCAAAGGTGTCAGCGCCCGGCGGGCTGGCTCTGAGGCAGAAACAGCATGGCGGAGGGCAGCGTGCGCCCTCACCTCCGGCAGCTGGAGAGGAGGCGGCAGGGCAGAGCCAGATTGAGGTGAAAGGCTGGGGGTAGGAAATATTTTCAAAGGTAGATCACAGCGACTGCTTTTCTAACTGGACCCTAATTTCTGATACCCCATTTGACTAGGAGTTTATCAGTCCTTTAATTGGTTGCTGAGATTAGTACCTTCAATACATAAGTCTTTTGGGGATACTTCATATTTTAGCCATAACACACTTCTGGTTTTTTCCTTCTTTTTGTATAAATAATCATAGTTTCAAGTATTCTAAGTAATATTCATGAGTATTACATCTCTATTTTAGGATGCAGCATCAGGAGAGTTTTTTATCCAGTATTTTTCATAAAGATGGAAATTTATATTTTAGACATTTGCTGAAACTAGATAGTACTGCTTTCTTTAGACCAATTTTTCATTTTATTTTAAATTTAGTCCAGAGTTGTTATACTATTTTTAATATTAATATTCCAATTATGATGCTCATTTTTTCTCTATCTGCTGGTAAAATTATTTTCTTTTGTTTTAATTCATTGAGTAGATCCGAACCTACACTTTTATGTGGATTTTTTTTCTTCACAATGTAAGTGTTGATAGGTATGTTCTGGTCCCTTATATGGGTCTGTTGTGAGGAGGAAATGATTGGTGGTGATGATTTCTAATTATAATATTATCTCTAATAAAGTAGATTAGTTGGTAAAAACATAAAAGAACAATTGACAGATTTAGGATAAGTTTAAGTCCTAAGAACTTTGAATCATTTTAATATTTATAATATTTACTTTTTGAGAAAGATGCATACTTTTCATCATGTAATTTGAGAAGTTCACTAATACTTTATTGTAGGAAGGGAAAATATCTACCAAATATCTACCAATGAGGGGATTCAAATCCATAAAGGAAAATTTAACCACATGTTTTCTGGAACAGCCTCCAAATCCTTTGACATTAAGCGTTTAATTATATAAATGGTTATTTATTTAACAGTATGTAAAAATGTTGTTATCTACATTTCAGCTTATATAATTTATGTTATAAATTATTGTTTAGTTTTACCTTAGTATTTGAAGGCAGCAACCAGTCTTAGCTTGTTGAAAAATAGGTTTTGATTTCCATTTGTTTCTGATAGATGATCCTTGGACCCATTTCAAATATACTTTAACCCAAAATTTAGAAAAAATCATCTTGATTTCTTTGGTACTTAATCTATATAAAAATAAAAGCAATCACTTATGTTTCAGGCATATTAACAGCACTTGCTATCATTGATAATACATTGTGTGATGTAATTTTGTAAAAAGCACAGAGTTGATTACATGGTTTTCAAGTAAAATCCAATAGAATCCTTAAATTATCTGCACCTATATATCAGTTTTTTTCTATGATGTTCTCACCAATTAATATCATCGCAGTATTTTTAAGAAATATTAGCTAAACAAAAAGGAAAAAATGTTTTGTTAAGAACCGTGTAATTTATAAAATATCTAGCAATTTGATCCATCAGAATTGGATTATGAGGACACAATTCATAACCCAATTCTAAAATATGGTTTTGTTCTGAAAGTAATTCTTATAGAGTGTAATTGTATTATTTTGTTGAGTATAAATGTTGAGTATAATTTGAATTATTTTCCTTAAAACTTCATGTATCTTAATATATTCACTTGGTTTGACATGCAAAAGATGCAGGAGCATGTATAGTAAGGGATCATATTCCTCTTCCTGTCCCCTACACTCTTAGTCCCCCTCAGCAGAGGAAAGCAGTTTTAATTTCTGTTCTTCAGAGATTCATAACTGATATATTGTCATACAGAGTGGCAATACTGGTCATTCATTCTGTGAAAGTATATCTATTTACTTAAGGTCTTTGTTGCGATCTTAGTGGCTTAAAATAATATGTATTTATCTTTTATTTCAGTGGAATAGGAGACTAGGCATAGTGGCTGAATTTTTTTGCTTTGGAATATTGCAAACTGCCATTAAATTTACTGAAGATTAATTGGGGAACAATTCATGTTTATGCTGAAATATGTTGTTGGTAGCCTACACAAGGTGTGATCAATTATATGGTGAATGTTCAAATTAAAAAACTTATTACAGAAAATTACTACAAACAAATCATCATTAATCTTCTTCAAAATCCTTTCCCTCACTTGGAACACTCTTATCAGCGTTTCTACTTTCTAAAGCAGTTCTGAAAATCCTGTTTTATGTTCTTACAAGGTATGATAAACACTACAGTGAATTTTACTAGTGAGTATTGTTCAGTGGAAAGACAGGCTGGTAAAAACAGTGTGTTTTGTCAGTCTGCTATGTATTTATAGCTTTTATCAGTCTTCAAAGGAAGAGTTCAGGCTTCCTGAATTACTCAATTGTACATATGTTACTGTAGATTGTTGATTTCTACTCTTTTTGGCACTTACATTAACGTTTATTTATTTATTTATACCTAGATTCATAAAATGTAAACATGAATGATTTTAATATTTTTGTAATATATTAAGACTGTATGTTTCCTCCTAAGTGCCGGTTTTGCAGCATTTCACAAATATTCATTAAAATGAAGCTAAAATCTTTTATGATACTTTTCTGTGAGATTTTTTAAAAACTTGGTGCTAGTTAGAAATGAATTAACCATTAAGCAGTTGAAGATTTTCTACTTATCGCTTACTGGTATTAAACCGTAAAATTACACTGTGGGGTGATCAGTCTGTATAATTTCAATTTTTTTTTACATTTGTTGATATGTGTTTTATTAGCCAACACAGACAATGTTCATAAATGTGCCTAACACATGAATTTGTACTCCTGTCTTTTTGGGTTCAGTGTTCTATGTATGTTAATTGAAGCAAGATTGTGTTAGATCTGTAAATTAATTGTGTTAGATCTATAAATTCATATTTTCCTTGTATTGCTCTAACTGAAATTGAGAGAAATGATAAAATCTTTCTGTGATTGTAAAATGACTATTTCTCTTTTTCACAGTAATAAGTTATGTGTTTTGAAGCTAATTTTTTAGCTGTGTACAGATTTAGGGTTATTTTGCCCTCCATATATATTTTTTGATATAATCTCTTTTTTTCTTTAGTAATAGATCTTGAAATATACATGGATGAACTTGTATATCTGTCCCAGCTATTTTTAATTAGTATTTTTATGGTATATATTTCACATTATTTTATTGTCAACATCTCTATATTCTTTTTAAAACATATAATAAAAAAATAAGTCTGACAGTCTTATATTGGGTTCTACATTTACTATAGTCTACTGATATATGTGTGTTTTTATCTAGCATCTCACTGGATTTAAAATGTCATTCATTATTTTCAATTTTAAATTTTCCTGGCTTTTAACTTAAACATTTTATTATAAAATCTTCCTTATATGGAGTTAACGTGCATTTCATCACTGCCTCTGAGAAGTTACCTTAGAGATTTCAACATGAGTCCTTTACCTATTTTACTCTAAAATAAAATATCTTTTACCACTTCTTTGATAATGATAGAAACTCAAGCGTTTCTTTCATTTACTATCTCTCTTGCAGTTTGCATTATTAATTTTATATTTTTATTTCTACATCTACTTTAAGTCCTACTGTGCATTGCTAATATAGCTTTAATAATATATTATGCTTTCTTTTGACCCACTTTTCTTGCTATAATTCTACAGATCCTTTTTGTTAGTTCTAATAAACCCATAAAAGTGTAATAAGTTAAAAATGTACTTAATACATTTAATTTACTAAACATCATAGCTTAGCAGTGCAGTTCACTGTAGAATTTCAGTTATGTACCCTTTTCTTCTAATACTTCTAAAAGTTTTTATAGTTTTATATTTAAGTCATTTCAAGTTATTTTTGTTGAAGGCATGATATTTAGAACAAGATATTTTTAATCTATGCATGATAAATTACTCTTGCACTTTTTATTGAAAGGGCTAGTTTTTCTTCACACAATTGCTCTTATAATTTTGTTAAGGAACACCTAGCATGTTTTCCCATTCTGTAGGTTGTTTCTTCATTCTGTTCATTGTTTCCTTTGATGTGCAGAAGCTTTTTAATTTGATACATTTTCACTTGTGGATTCTTGGGGTTATTTCTTAGTACCTTTGAAGTTTTGTTTAGGAAGAGATTGCCTATGACTTTAAGAGTTTAACTATTTATCTTTTGACAGATTTAGTATTTCTGTTTTAACATTTAGATCTTTGATGTATTTTGATTTTAATTTAGTACATAGTGAGAGATATGTGTCCTGATTCAATATTCCACAAATGGATAGCCAGTTGTTAGCTATTTTTCTCTGGTTGCTGAGACAAAATACCCAATACCAAAGTTAAAGAAGGAAAGATTTATTTAGCTCACAGTTTTTGGAGCTTTCAGTCCATAATCAGCTGGCTCCAAGACAGGATGGCATGGCTGTGGGGCAATAGTTCAAGGTGGCAGAAGTCAGCAAAAGCAACAAGAGCAAAAAGGGGAGAACAAGCCTCTTTTCCTCCCTTACATTGTAAGCAGGCTAGGATGTAGGATTGCTGAGTCATTTAACTTCTAAACTTCTCAAGTTGACACAATGTATCAACTGTTACAACAGTTTTCCTAGCACTATTTGTTACAGAGGCCATCGTTCCTCCAGTATGTTTTTCGCCTCTTTGTCAAAGCTCAAATAGTTGACTGTGCCTGAGTATTTCTGCATTCTTTCTTGTTTTCTACTGATCCATGTATGTATTTTTGTGTCAGTATAATGGTATTTTTGTCACTAAAGCTTTGTAGTGTAACTTCAAATCCAGGAATATGAGGCCTCTGGTCTTGTTGCCCAAGATGGCTTTGGCTGTTCTGGATCCCTTAACCTCAGTATACATGTATATGATTACCAGAATTTTTTTTTTTTTCCGGTACTGGGGATTGAACTCAGGACCTTGTGCTTGCCAGGCAAGCGCTTATGCCACTGAGCTATACGCCCAGCCCCACCAGAATTGTTAATAGCCCGGTGGCAAGCAACTTTATCCACTAGAATAAAGTTTCTCTGTGCAATTGCTTTTGCTATGCGGAAGCTTTTTTTTTTTTGGTACTAGGAATTGAACTCAGGACCTTGTGCTTGCTAGGCAGGCACTTATTCTGCTGAGTTATAGCCCTGGCCACTGTGTGCAATTTCTTTTCAATTTAATCTTACAGTCTTTACTCATTTTCAAAATGACTTAGGTCAGCACATTTTCACTCTCTTTAGTGAAGTTTTTCCATATTTTGTGATATATTTAGATTATTATATCAGTGACCTTTCCATGTATGGGGCAAAACATCTGACATATACAACTTAAAAGATGAAAAGTTTAGTTTGGCTCATAGTCTAGAGGTTTTAGTCCATGGTTGGCTGGCTGTAAAGCAGAAACCTCATGGCTCAAGAGCTTATTGGAGGAAATCCACTCATTTCATGGCAGCAAGGAGAAATAGAGAGGTCTATTCTAAGAAAAGTTATATCTTATAAAGTTACACCTCCCAGCCAAACCTCCAACTAGGTCCTACTACCTAATAGCCCATTCAGCCATGAACACTTCAGTAATCCATTGATGTAGCTTTTTCACAACCCAGTCATCTCTAGATATCTCTTAATCCAATCAAGCTGCAAATCAAGATTCACTGTCATGAGTCTATATTTTATCAAATTGACATCTAGTTGTATTTCCTTAAACTATATTTAATATCCAAATAAATTTTACATAGTTATAATTCCACTTTTGTGTGTGTGTGTGGTACTGAGGATCGAACTCAGGACCTTGCACTTGGCAGGCAGGTGCTTATTCCATTGAGCTATATCCCCAGGCCCTTATAATTCCACTTATCGTGATATAACTGTTCTGTGTATTCATAATTCCACCTATTATGATATAACTTTTCCTCTGAGAATGCACCAAGTCTCCTTTGAGACTAAGACAAACTCAGCATTTCCAAAATACAATGGCACAAAGTAAATATTCCCTTTCCAAATAGTAGAAATAGGGGAATGTAAAACATATCACACCACAGTAAGACAAAAACCCAGTAGGAATAATTCTGGCATGTGGGGCATGTGGTGGCAAGATATGAGCTCCAAAGGGCCTGGGTGGCCCCACTTCCATGGCCTTCTTATTTGTAGCCCACATAGCCTCTTTCTCAGGAAGGCTTAGCTCATTGCTCGATCTTTCCTGCACAGATGTTTCATGTTCCTAGCATCTCTTTCTAGGGTCTCTATTACAGCTTCTAGTTTATTCCCACAGCTTCACGATTAACCTTCTCATGGGTCTCCTGTAAGGACTGATCCTGTCATACATTGCCTGGCATCCAAGACCTTCCTTTGAAATCTTGTGCAACTCTCTGGGATTCCATCATTCTTTATTCTGTGTACCTGAAAAATGAAAGCCCCATGGGCAATATTGAGGCCTGACGCCAGCATGAACGATAGGTGAGACCCCTTGGACTATGGCTGCAGTGTCTTGTGAGTGCCCAGATGGCTGAGTAAGGTGACGTGAGTCCTGGAGAACCAATGCCCTAGGCCCGAGGTGACACACTTAGAACATGTACATTGTTTTTCTGAGTTGTTTTTTCTAAACTATAATCTCAGCATTGAGGTTTAATTGCAGTATTGACATTATGATAAATAAACAGATTTTAGGTGGAAGTTTGAGCACTCATCTCTAAAAGGTCTGCCATCACTGCCCTATGTTGTCCTGCTTATGCAAGGCACCCACTAGCACTTTTATCAAATGAAAAGGTTACACTTTCCACCCTTGAGCTTGAGATGTGCGAAGTTTGGTCAATTCATATTTCTTCTTATTCTGGTATAAAATACATGTCTTCTTTTGTAGTGGTACTAGTTTCTTCAGCAACCGTACTTTCTTTGGCCCACTGTTATGGCTTGTATCTAGATGCCCCCCCCACCCCCAAAAGCCTATGTGCTCATAGGTGTGGGTTTTCAATCATTGCTTGATCTAGAGTGTGAGACACTGGGATCAAGGGTCTGTGGTACTGAATTAGTCCACAGATTGGAATTAGCATAGTTCTGGGCTTAGTTGAATGGATTTACTGAAGACAGAGGCCCCACCCTGGGTATAGGTGGCCCCACCCCAAAGGCTTATAGCCTGGATGGGATAAAAGGGAAAGGTGAACTCACTGCTGCTACTTGCTACCTTCTGCTTTCCAACCATGAGCTGTTTCTCCTCTGTGATGCCCCTCTACTATGCTGCCCTGCCTGCAGCTAGCCAGCTATGTGTTGAAACCTCTACTAATTACGAGCTGAAATAAACTTTTCTTCCTTTAACTTTTGGGTATAAGGTATTTTGTCCCAGCAATGAGAAAAGCGATGAACACCCTCATCTTTACCGCTGTTTCTTCTTCTGGCAAAACTGCAGGTTTTAAACATTTTTATATTTTGCTTTTTGTTTATGATTTTTACTATCTTTTTTTTATTTAAAAAAAAATACAAGTACAAAAACATATTGACAAACAGACACCAATTAGCATAAAAACTAGTACAATCACAACTAATCTATAGACAAGGTGATATGATCTCAACAGTGGTTATTGCTTTATCCGTTGATATTTTCGAAGTGTAAATATATAAGCCCATATCCAGACATGCAAATTTAGTCAGACAATTAATCCTCTCAACAACAGAAAAAACACAAAAACCAAAAATCCAAAGACAAAAAACAAAACAGGCAAACATCAACAGCAAAAACAACAACAAAAAAACACCAATAGTTGCTGCTTCACATATTGATATCTTCGAAGTGTGTGTTCAGGATAACACATACAGACATACAAGATTGATCAAATAACCCGTCATCGATTATTGCTTAGCATTAAGTGATATAATACAATAGTAGAACCATATTAGCCCTCCTGCATATATGCATATTCGTTTATACCTACATACATTTTTGTCTTTTTCTTTTCTACTTTCCTTCATC
>PVLD010033195.1:0-13905 GCA_004027595.1 Dinomys branickii
GTCCTTGTCAGGGCCTTACAACTGGGACTTACAGATTGGTTCAGAGGAGCCTTACAGATGAGATTGCTTGGAGTTAGGGATTAAGTAGAGGATGTGTGTACCTAGTGCAAGAATGCAGTGCCTCCAGAGTAATGTAGTGAGCCTATCTCCTTACTTTCCCTCTGTATGTGAATATATATCTTATCGTGTAATCCCCTTCCCTTTTGACTCCTGTGTATTTTACTGAAGGTGAAAAGGGGTGGCTATCGGGCTTAGGTCACCTGACTTTCTTTGTGTTGTTTTGTTTTATCAGCTCTCTTGTTTTATCTTGTCAATTGCTCCTTCCAATAAAGTTTTAACTCATTCTGGTCAGGATTAGCTTAAGGAGGCCATTACTCTGCTCTTTCCCTGCTTACAGACCCCTTACCCCACAAGCTGATGTGTCCGCCACCCTTTGCTCCTATCCTGGCCTTACCCTGTTGGCCTCTACTACTGACCCCTCTCTTATGCCCATGTGCCTCCACCAGCTCCTACAGGGCTACTGTGACCCTACTGATCTTTCTGCATACCAGTGTCACCTCCAACCCTTAGCCAATAAAGAAAGGAGCTCTCCCCACCTTCCCCCTCACTTGGAGCCTGGTATACCCCTGGCTGATCTTCCGATTTATTGCACAGTACTGTCACTGTCAGTGTGTGGGCCTCTGGAATTAGGTTATGGGAGTCAGAGTCCCTCTACTCCCTGACCCACTCAGGAGCCAGCTTAGCTAACACACTGGCGAACTTGCCAACCCAACTATGCAGGGCATCTGTTCCTTAGAACTGTTAGCTTAGTATGTTCAGATGAGGCACCAGAAGGTGCCGTCCAGGACAGACATGAGATTTGAAGGTGTAGCCTGTCAGTTTCGTATCCAAGAAATCTTTAGACATGAACTCAGAAGGGCTTTAATCTCTGACCCAGGCGCTCTCCAACCCAGCAGGGCCCATCCTGAGCCAATGATTGGCCAGTGATTGGTGCTGGCTGAGGAGCCCCCTGCTGACCGCACACCTCCAGGCAGCCCTGGGACAGCACCGCCCTGCTCGCTCGCTCTCCCTCTCTACAGCCTCAGCTCCCACAGTGCTGCCCAGCAGAGTAATTAACCCTACCCCAGGGTTACCAAGGCAGAGCAAACCTACATTGTGCCTGAGGATGCACATCCGGGGACAGTGACCTCTGAATGAACACAGTGAAGTCCAGTTAGACTTCTACTGCAATCTTTGATACAGGAAATGACCTGGGGTCCCTTCCCCAGGCACCAAGCCTGGCTTTTCTTCCTTGCCCCCCGCACCCCCAGGGAAGGCTCAAGATAGCCTCCTCTCCATGGCAGCTGGAGACCAGCAGCTCTGCATCACCAGACACTGGCTGAGCAATGACTCCAAGGAGTGATTTTGAGAAATCTGTTTTCCTTTTCCCAAGAGAGTGTGATTTCCTTTAAAAATAATTATTCTGATGTATATTAGTCCCATGAGTGGTCTGTGATGGACAGAGGGGAAAGGTGGTAGAGGCTAAGGATGCTGACAAACAATCTGCAGTGCTCAGTACAAACCTGAGAGACAAAAATTCTTTGACCCAATATTCAACAGTGCTGAAGCTGAGAAATCCTATTCTAGAATACTCCCCTCCCCTTTATTAAACAAGTAACATCCAACTCGTAACACCACAGTGATTAGACAAGAAAATACACCCCGGCTGTGCTCCCTAGTGGCTCTCAGGAGAATTGCTACGGGAAACCAACTAGGGTTAGGGGATGTTCTTCACAGTGCATGGTATCTTAGGGTGCTATGATCACAGGCTGAAATTCTGGATATTTTTAATTCCTTGCTTCCTCTGGAAGGAAGGTTATCAGAGTGTTTGTGTTCACCTGAATGCCACTGAAGGTGGTGTAGAGGGCCAGTGATGTAGGCAGTAGAAGAATTTATCAAAGAATATAGGAGAGAATAGAGTTTATTTAGATCATTGAGTTACTGGCAAGGGGGCAGCGGGCAAGCTTCTGAGAAAGGAATCGTGCAGTCGGGATGAGAGATTGGTGTTTCTATAAGGAAATGTGGATAAGGGGAAGGGTCTGAGTTGGCAAATGTAGGTCTCAGAAACCCATTTCCCAGAACATGTAATTCCTTGTTAATCTTTCAGGAACACTGCCTCTTTTTTTTCCCCCTTTCAGATAGTATATCTTTATACTAAAGTTATACATCAAAGTTGCAAACTGTCAAGGCCACCCGCTTAGGCCTCAGAAGGCTCTTTAGCTTTACATAAATGTGTCTGCATGTTTTAGCTTTTTGGAGAAAAATGTAATGTTAGCTCAGGGGAGAAAAGGATAGTTTTTGTATTTACTTTTACCTTGGGCTATTTTTAGTTCTCATCCGGGCAGTGCTCCATGTGCAGTGCTTTGCGACTGTCCAATATGTGCTGGACAGAAGTGAGCTATCAAGGAAGTTTAGGGGCTGAGAATTTTAACCTTTCTCACCACACTGATGTCCTTTTTGCCCTTTCCTTCCTTTCCAGACACTCTGGACCATCCTTACCAGGTCACTGGGACAGGTTGAGAAGCTACTTTACAGGCCTGTGCAATTTGCAGAATAATTTCTTCCTTGTTCTGGGGTACTCTGATGAACCCAAAGGGCACCTGGAATTGCCAGTGCTGCTGAAGTCATCAGGTAACAGAGATACGGGGTGGGGCAGGCCTGGGTGGGCAGAGCTTGACGGAAGAATGGAAAATCCTACAGCAGGATTCTGTCAGGCTTGGCCCCTCCTCTCCCTGCCCCTCAGGTCACCCTCTCCATCCATGGCCAGCGCAGGTCCTGAGCTGCATGCACAGCCCAGAAGACAGCGGAGAAGGTGTGGGTGCTCTCCCACAGAGAAAGTGCGGGCCACAGCATAATTCGCAAACTTCAGGCTCCGGGTGCTGTTCCTCCAGCATTAGAGTGACTAGTCTGGGTGAGAGGCACATTTATACCGCAGTCCCTCCTGAACTGGGCTTCTCAGCCCCTCAGAGCCATCCCAGGGAAAGGGGAGAAGTGGGAGGGTGAACCGTGGCTCTTCAGCTTGGTGGTGACTCTCCTTCCTGCCTGCTACATTCATGACAAGGCCAGAGAGGAAGTTCAGAGACCTGCAGGCTGCAGAGAGGACTCGCTGATGACCAGGAAGCCAACAGACGGGGCTGGAGAGGTAAAGACCCGATAGCTTTAGACCCACTAGCCTGCCTGGCAAGGCCTGGGCTTCTTTTTCATTCAGGAATGTGGAGGGTGGGCCCTGAGGGCTAAGAGCCAGAGTTCTGAATTCTGCACCCACAGAGGGTACTTAATAGATGGGTAATAAATGCAGGAGGCTGAATTGTTGAAACTGTGTGCTATATTTTGCAGTGAGGACTGCCTGTTTGGTGCAAAGGGGTAAATGAACACTTTGAATATGGCTGGGCCTGGCCCTGAGTGTTTGCGGGGAACCAGAGCAGTCACACGAGACCAACATCTGCCCCCACCTTTCCTGAATCCAACCATGTCTCCGGCAGGCCTCCCTCTGACGTGGTTCCTATTTGCACGTCTTCCCACGTCCAGGCCTTCTTACTTCCTATCAGCTGTGTCCTGTCACTGTCTCTGTTCCCAGGGTCTCAGTCCTCAGTGACCAGTCTAGCGGGGAGAGGGGCACAGTAACAGGAGAGCTGGTCCCTACAATCATGCCTAGCAACTGCCACCTTGACCTTTGGTTCATTTCTCAACATTTACAAATCAATCATTCACCATTTCTATCCATTTTATCTTAGAAACACTTCCAAAGCACTCTCACTCCATTCTTTTTACACTGACTTAGGCAAAGTTTACAGAACACACACTGTCCAGAAATAAGAGGCCTGCTGACAACAAAAAGCCAACTTTCAGGATTCCTGGCACTTGTAGTAATGAGCTCCTGTGGTTATTCTGATATGTAGCCACATTTGTGAATCATCCATCTAGGTGACACCCGGGGGCCTACTTTGTGCCGAGGCTGATGCGAGTCAGGATGACCTTCAGATGTGGGAATGACTTTCAGATGTCATGGAGGACGGATCCAATGGTCTAGCAGGAAGTAATGGGAATGTGAATTATTGGCATTTCTGGAGGGGCAAAGTGACTGATGGAAAACACCACCAACACAGAACTGAAAGGACTTCCCTTGTAATTAGAAGTAAGGGCAGAGGCTAGAAGAGGCAAGGAGGACTACTAATTACTGAGCCATGAACAGGGCAGTAGAAACATATGCAAGGAAATGATTAATTATAGTCTTCTCACTCTCACTGGTTCATAGAAATCCAGTATCCGTAAGTCTGTTCTATTTTACAGATGAGGAAACTAAAACTTGGAGAAACAAAGTAATTTCCCCAAGGTCCTTAACTGAAAAAACTGATATTCAGACCCAGGAAGTCTGCCTCAGAAGACAAGCTTTTGGCCATTCCACTGCCCTATAGCTCTTTTACACAGTGGTCAAATTTGGAAACAAAAATGAAGCAACCATGAATCACAGTCTGTCAAGAATTTTCAGACTAATGAAAGACCTAAGCTATATTTGAAAACAATGCTTAATATCCAAATAGATGGTTTAAATGTGAACACTTAACTGAAGGGGCTTTCTTCTCTGTTTGCCTTGGAAGAAACTTCAGGTGCTGCGATTTATGTTTGTTATGCTAGAAATTTCTATCTGTGCCTTTCTGGTAAATGAGGATTACTGCTATGTGCCCTGGCAGGGCTGTCAGGAAATGAACACACGGTGTGCCAGGGCATGCTGCCTGCTTGTCATGAGGTTCCGCTGGGCCCTCTTTCGGCCACTGTGTCTGATCCAACCTGACAGTGAAGGGAGGGCTCTCACCCTGTACCTCAGCACAGACTCGCAGGCAAATAACCCAGTGCAGCCGAAAGCCAGGGGATGCCAGTGGGAGGCTGCACACCTCCCGCAGTTCTAAGGGCTGTGTGAAGCCTCCTCCCCCAACAACCTCTTCAACCCACCCGGTCACACCATATCCAGATGTCATGTATGGTATGACAGCAACTCATGTCTAGGTTCTCTGGTTGATCAAAACTGTAGAAAAAAAAAACTTGACTCTTTCTCAGTGCATTCAACACTTTATTCCATGCTGAGCTCACCTTCCTGCAAACTACTCAAAAACAAATCTGTTTGTTTTGTTCTGTCCACATGAAAACTTTCATCAGCTTTATATTTATTATTAATATAATGTGTTATAAACATACAGGAGCCTGACAATCTAGTCATGTGGTTTGAGTGACACAAGTGCTTGATGTAATCTTGATTAGCACTTAGCTTTCTTTTATTATGGCTTTTAAAAGCAATTTTTAAAAGTTCATGATTCTCTTAGGCTAGTCTGTTTAGGGAAGATTAGAGATAATACATTTCCAGAAAGGAATTAGTCAATTTATACAGGTTCAAATTAGAAAATGTCAAGTAAATACTGGGGAGAAATACTTTAGCTCAATTTAATATGGGAAATTGTATTTAAATATCTAATTTGAATCTTTAGTATTTCACTTATTTTGTGTTAATTCTGTAATTCCAGGGTTATTTTCAGTAATTTGTAGACTGGCCCAGAAAAGATTCAAAAAGAATTCAATTTCAGTTAATAACATTATCTTTATGTGATAAAAGGACACAGGAGTCACAGTGGAAAAAGTTCCCCACAAGAAAATAATACTGTACTTGAGACTAAACACTTCACAGCTGTAAACATTCACATCTGATTGCCAGCAAACAAGGACCAACTCCTTTCACAATCCAGCTTTGGCTGAAAAATGCTGAGTTCGCAGAGCCACACATGCCGAGGGTGCCGACACCGACGAAAGGAGTCCGACGAGGTGGTGAAGCTTTGGGTGGTGCTTTTTCTCCAGTCGCAAACGCATTGAGAAGATTCAGGAGCATGATTAGGTTTGGTTTTTTTTCAAAATGTTATGACATTCTGCCATATTTTTCATTACGTCTGCTGAGACCACAGGTACCGATCACATTTTTCAAGCATGCTTTGAATCAAGGCTCTGAAATTCCAAAGGGGGGTAAAGTCCAAGCAAATTTAGCTATATTGTTCATTCTTCACAGAAGACTTAAAAATCTACAGAGACTTAGAGAATTAAAAAGTGAACTGATCCTATGCATCAAAAACATAGTCTGAAATCAACATTCAGAACACAACCTATGAAATGAGAGAAAAGAATAACTAATCTGATTTTAAGTGGGTGAAAGGATTATGAATAGTTATTTCACCAAAGATACTAAACAAGTGATCAATGAGCAAATGAAAAGGTGCTCACCATTGCTAATCATTAGGAAAATGCAAAACAAAGTGAGATCCTATCTTACATCTGTTAGAATAGCTACTATTGTAAACAAACAAAAATGGGAGCCAAAATAAAACTCCTAAAAGCAAAAAGCAAAGGAGGAAGAAGAGAAGGAAGACAGGAAGGCAGGCAAAAGAGGAGGGAGGGAGGGAGGGAGGGAGGGAGGGAGGGAGGAAGGAGGGACAGAGGGAAGGAGGGAGAAAGGAAGGAAGGAAGGCAGGGAGTCTTAGTTACTTTTTTGTTGCTGAGACCAAATACCCAGCACCCAAAGTTTAACTTTGGCGCACAGTTTGTAGGTTTCAGTTCATGGCATTGGAGGCTCCAGCCAACTATGGCAGGGTGGCACTGGAGAGCAGAAACAGGTCATGGTAGAGGCAGCAAGCACCAAGCTCCAAGTGACAAGTGATGACCCTCTTTCTGTCCTCTAGACTTACGAAGGTTACCGGCCCTCAGAGCAGGTGGCACTCATACTCTTAATCCTAGCATTGTATCCTCGATCCAGCATCACACACCCTAATCCAGCCACTTCTCCAAAGTCCCACATATGGCTGCATGAGACTTTGGGGGCACCTCTAGACACAAGCCCTAACAGAAGGAAGAAGAAAAGCAAAGAGCGAGTGTTGGCTAGAACATGGAGAAATCTGAGCCCTTGTGCACTGTTAGTAGAAGTGTAAAATGGTACAGCCATTACGGAAAGACAGAATGGAAATTCCACTTCTGTATTATGTATCCAAAAGAATTGAAAGCAGGTCTCGAGATGCTTGAGTACCCGTTTTCATAGCAGCATTATATATACATAACAGCCCTAAGAGGAAAGGCCCCAGGTGTTCATTGGTGGATAAAAGAATAAATAAATGTGCTATACACTATTATGCGGCCTGATACATGCTCCCACGTGGATGAAGGTTGAGGACGTTGTGCTACAAGAAATAAACCAGTCCCAGACAGACAAGTCACAAGCTGTGCATCCCTAATCCAAAAATTCAAAACTTCTAAGAAAACTTGGACTTTAGAGCATTTCAGATTTTAGACTTTTGGATTAAAGATGCTCAGCCAGGAAAGTCTACGTAAATATTCCAAAATCCAAGAACCACTGAAACCTAAAACACAAGTGGTCCCAAGAACTTTGGATAATGAATACTCAATCTGTACTGCATGATTCCACTTCGATGATGTGTCTCAGATAGTCACGCTATAGAAATTACAACAATGGTTTCCAGGGAGTTGGGGTGGGAAAATGAAGAGCTATTACTTAATGGGAACAGTGTTTGACTTTGCAGTAGAAAAGGTAGAGATTGGTTGCACAACAGTGTGACTATACTTGATATAACTGAACTGAAAACACTGGTTTAGATGATAAACTTCATGTTACGTGCTTTTTGTTTGTCTTTTTTCCTTCTCATTTGTTTTTTGTTATGTGTATTTTACCACAGTTATCAAAAGAAAAAAACCTTGACTGAGACAATTAATTATCTGGTAACAATCACATTCCTAGAGAACTAAATACACATTACATTTGGATACTTGCATTAATCTAAACCATATCTCAGACATGATCCTGAATGAAATGTTACTTTAGCATCTTAAACAGAATCATCACATGACTTTGTCTCCTCAACCGGTTTAAAGCAAAGTGTCTGGTTGAAAGTTGACAAGAAGTGGACTGTAATGGTTGATATACTGTGTCCACCTGAGAAGTTTAGAAGTTTAACTAAGGGACTCAGCAGGGAGCCAGGGTGCTCACCTTGTAAACATGCTCACCCTGTGCAAGAGGAAGGCAGGGAGATGGTGTGAGTGCTACACCTGCCCCTGCTGGCAAGGTGGAGTAGCCTGCTTATAATACATAGGGGAGGAAAGGAGGCTTGCTCTTCCCCCTTTCTGATCCTGCTGCTTCTGCTGTCTTCTCCTGCCTGGAACTATTGTCCCTGTGCCAGGCCACCCTGCCTTGCAGCCAGCTGATATGGACTGAGACCTCCACAAACTGTGAGCTAAGTAACCCTTTCTCCCTTTAACTTTCGGTGTCAGGTATTTTGTCTAAGCAACATGAGAAAAGTAACCAAGAAAAAGAGGGACCGAGGCTGTATGATCTCTAAAGTCCCACCCACCTCTGAAAGTCTGTCAGGTTCTATGTTCCGTAAGAACCATGAAGAGGGCATGACAAACTGGTGTTACCTCTGTCTTTTCTCAGCAATCCTCAGGATATCACAGGTTCTGGTAAACTTCTCTGACAGTTCAAGGGCCACACCACATTCCTGTAGCAGTGACCAGGCCCGATCTGGGCCCATGGACTTGGCTAACAAGAGAGCCACATTCTCCATGCTGACCGGGGAAGGCCCATCGCTGAGGCTCCCATTTAGTGATTCCTGGGGGGCTGGCCTTGGGCTCTTGCTCTGCACGAGATGCAGGAGAAGCTTCCATTCCTCCACAGTCTCTGGGATCCAACCTACACACAGACAGAGATATAATGTTGGCTCTGACCGTAATTTTTTTGCTGATACTGGAGACTGAACCCAGGTACTCTTATCACAGAGCTATACCTTCAGTTTTGGGTTTTTTTTTCCTTTTCACTTTTTCATTATTTTATTTCATTTCTTTATTTTAAGACAGGGTCTTACTAAGTTGTCCAGGCTGGCCTTGAACTTTCGATCTGCCTGCCTTATCCTCCCGAATAGCTGGGAAGACAGGCATGTGCACCAGGAGCACTCTTAGCACACTGCCTACCCAGAGAAGTGCTCAAAGCTGTGAAAACATTTAATACCAAAAACTGAAAACATCTTAAAAACAGTCTCACCGCCTTAGGACAAAGTTTTCTGAACATTTAATAAATTGTTCATAATATATGGAAATCGTAAAATTAGCTTCAAAATTCTTTCACTCACCAAAAACCCATCACATACTCTGTAATTGGCACTGGCTTTGCAATGATGAATAAAACAGACACAATCCCTGCACTCTTTACAGTCTGGTAAAAAAGACTATGTAAATATCTGAATAAATATATACTTACAAAGGGTGCTAGAACTGTACTATAAAAGAAAAGAGTAAGAACAAAAGAGAATAGGACCTGAGAAAAGTTCGGTGAGGAAATGGCCTTTAAGCAAAAATTAAAAGATAAGCTCAGAGGACATGGGGGTGCGGCCCGCTGAATGGATACACTTGGAGCAGGGCAGAGCAGGAACGGAGAAGGGAAGAAGCTAGCAAGTTCAAGGAACTGTTTCCAGCTGGTAGTAAGTGGCAAGGATGAGAGGACAGAGCCAGTCCTTCAGCACCAGCTTAAGAATCTACTATGAGAGAAGCCACATACTCAATTTTTGTTTAAAAAAAACATCTTGACTGTTGTGAGGAACATATGCCGAGGTAGGCAAGAATGGAAGTCAGGTAACCAGTTATGAGGGTTTACAGTAGTGTAGGCAGGTGGCTAGCATCAGAGTGATGGGTGGCAGAACAGAAGAAATAGATACGAGACACATCTGGCAACACAATCAATATAATCATCATTTAGAGATAAACGTATCCAAAGAAAAGACCCCCATTTAATACAAGGGTAAGAATCACTCTTATGATTAGAACAATTACTGAGTTGGGCATGGTAATTCCAGAGCTTGGGAGGGTGAGGCAGAAGGATCACTGTGAGTTCAAGGCCAGCCTGTACTATGCAGTTCAAGGCCAGTCTGAACTACACAACAAGACGTAGTCTCAAAAAATTTTTTTTAAAGATTAGTACAATTACACTAACAGACTACTAGGAGTACTTTTATCTGGGTGGCTAAGATTTTAGCTGATATTTACTTTCTTTTTTTTTTTAATTTTATTTTAAAGACAAAAGAATGGAGACATATGAACCAGATATTTACTTTCTTTATGTTTCCTGAATTTTCCATTTTTTTTCCATAGCAAATAAATGTTGTAACTTTGAAAACACAAACCATTTATAGCTTCACTTTTCTGGTAGCTTTTCAGGAGATTGGCCCTCTGTTCCATTTCTGAACTAAAGAAATCTCAGCAATTATAGCCATAGTGGTGATGTCTGGAGTTAACCCTCACCAGTCACTAACTTTCCCTCTCCCATGCCAACAGGGGTGAAAAAGGCTGTATTGAGGGATCCTGGTCTTTCTGTGGCCGGTGAAGGACCCCCCAAGGCATGCAGTTGGCATCTCTGTGTGGACGAGACTAATGCGGCAGCACTATGAAACTGGCCAAGGCCAAGTCTCTGAGGGCAGCGCGTACTCTCAGGCTTCAGCTACCAATGTGTCAAAGTCCTTCTGCCTCTCATCAGTGTTAGATTGATGAAAATGTAAAAATAAAACATCTCAAATGCCTGTAAAGGGTTAGGAAATCTGATTAGGACTGCATTTTAAATTCATCTTAATGAGCCCTAATTTTTGACTACTTATTAAGGCAACATGATGAAGTTAAAAAAAAACCTGAGCACAAGTTTTGGAGACATGCCTGGATCTGAATGCCAGCAATACCATTTACTAGCTGTGTGACTTTGGGGCATTTAGTTGTCCTTTCTGGGCCTCAGTGAAAACATCTGAAAAGTGAACATAACAGTAGCTATCCCAAAACAGCATATATATACATAGTAAAGTGCATAAGATGAAGCAGACATTCATAAAACAGAAAAGATTTCATAATATATCAAAGGGTATACATTTTAAAATGCCAAATATGAGAATGAGCTAAAATTATATACATCACCATTAAGATGTTCATCATATGTCTTTATTGAAAAGTCTACAATACTATCACCAAGAGTAACCAGGGGATATACGCACCACTGTCCCCTGTCATCAGGCTCATGTCATTCAGACACACAATGTTGGTGAAGGCCTCTCTTCTTCTCTCCAGCTCCAAGCACAGAGTAAGATATCCAGGCCAGAAACTAAAGAGACCACAGTTGGAGGCAGTTCATGCATCCAAAGAATGCTGTGTAATACAGCAACACTAGCCACATGCAGCTACTTATATTAATTAAAAATACAGTAAATCCCAACTTAGAAACATTTGAGTTGGGAAATTTCACAGGTGCACTGTATAAGATTCATGGGTATACTCTGTAAGACTCACTTGTTGGATTACAAAATCTGGAACAGGGAACTTACTGTAGATAAAATTGTTCAGTTGACCTGTCAATATTTCAAACATTTGATGGCCACACAGGGCTATGGCTACCTTATTGGACAATACGATAGAACATTTGCATTATCACATAGACAACTTTGATCTAGGACATTTAAGAAAAATGACATTTAAAGCCACATACCAACCATAAGGCGTTTGAGCTTTACATACTTTATAAACTTTACAATTCAACATAAAATTAGTATAATTTTTCTCCAAATATGCAAAGCATCAAAGTTCACCTTGACGCTTCTCCTTCCCTAAAGGCTGGATAAGAAGTCCCACTGCGTTTTCCTTTGAGAATCCCATGGGCCTGCTCCTCTTGCGGCCCTCCTAACTACCAACCCAGTGTCCCTGAATGAACACACAGCTTCCTAGCAGGCTTTCCCGCCCCAACCCTGTGGGTAACAAGAGACGTGATCTCCAGAAGCCTCCACTTTCACTACGTCACTTCTGTGCCACAAAGTCTAAAGGGGTCTCTACTGATAACTGAATGCTCCTAACCAGCTTCATGGTCTCTCGTGACCTCGTCACCCACCGCCTGGCCAGGTTCATCCCTTACTATCAGGGAACAAATGCGTACCAAATACCCAGCACTGTACGAATGAGACACTGTGAGGGGAAAAAATACACAGGTCTCCGCAAGACCTTACAATCCAGGTCAAAACATGGACAACATCTACACAATAAACACTCTCCTCAGTGGTGATGCAGATAATAAGCAGGGTCCGTTTTTCAGGCTTTTTCTGGAAATGTTCCTCTCCTCTGACACATCCCCTGTCCAGCTCCATTGGCTACAAACCCTCCCCAGCCTTCAGGTTTTACTGTACCTCTGAAATCTCACCTGCTCCCTGAGTCCTTCCCCAGGGATTCTGCTGGTCTAACTCTGCTCTCACCCTTCTTGGAACTCCTTTATGCACTGACATCCAGTGCTTAATTGGATTCTATCTACAGGCCTGAAAACTGGAACTAGCAGCAGAGCAGAGGGCCAATCTCACACAAAAAACTGGGCGTCAAATTCAAAATGAAAAAGATGTTTAGTAGCTCTTAAAAAAAAAAGGTATGTCACCCTTTAGGTAGTAAATTGAATTGCGAAATGATAAAGCACATCAACTTAGGGCCCTGAATATGAGGTTATTCACTGAAATGACTCTAACCCTAACTTCAGTTTCTCTGGGAATCCTCACTTACCCACAAGACTTACAGATGTCAGTCATTTTCTCTTTGGTTGTAAAATCTGCAGGAAGTTTAATTAGATAAAGGATCAGCTGACTGTAACTCCAGGAAAACAAGTGTGAGTGAGGCCTGTATAATGAGAACATCAGGAAGTTAGACAGGAAATGAACTCTACAAAGTCCTCAGCAGTCACATCATAGGTTAGAACACAGTCTGATTATATTCTATTATCACTATATTTTCCAAATATTTCTATTTGGCTTTTGAAAAATTAAAAATAGCTATTTTTCCTATAATTTCTTCATGTTAAAAAAAAGTAAGAAAGGTAAAAATCTGCTGGGCCCTGTGGCACCTATACTCCCCGCTCGCTGTTCAAGAGGCTGAGGCAGGAAACTTGTAAATCTGAGGTGAGCCTGGACAACTCAGAGATCCTGTCTCAAAATGAAAACTAAAAAGGATCAGGGATATAGCTCAGTGATAAAGTGCTCTGAGCTGGATCCCAGGCACTAAAAGAAAATAAAATGAAAGTTAGGGGTAGGGATACATAGCTCAGCAGTACAGTGCTTGCCTAGCATGCTAGAAGCTCTGGGTTAATTCCCACTGCCACACACACACAAAACCCTAGATATTCTAGATAAGCAAAAGCAAAAAGAGAAGGGCAAAACTCCATCACTCAAAGCAGTAAGGAAGATGGCGACCAGGTGAACAGCAGAGGGAATCTCTCCCAGAGACCGATCCTTTGCACGCGGCTGCCCGGTCCGTGGATGCAAAATTCCAACTGATCGGGCTGCTCTCCGCGGCCTGAGCATTAAAGGGCCGGCTGACCAGCCACGCGACGAGAAGTGGGCGGATCCTGAGAGCTGGGCGCCCGAGAGATTGGTGAGGCACTTCAGCCGCAGCTCGGCTCAAATCGCGTACAGTCAAGAGAGCGATTGCAGCGGGAGGAAGGCCTCCAACTCCTGAACCCGATCAGCTCAGAGACGGCTGTAACCAGGATTTGTTCGAGGGAGCGGAGCAGAGGACACTCAGAGAACGAGCTACTGGGACAGATTGCACCAATCTGGGCAGTGTTCCGGGATCCCGCTCAGAGCCCCGCCCCCGCAGCCAGCGCTGTGCGAACTGGAGCGGCTGCGATCCGCGGGATTTCTGAGTCAGGAGAAACCTCGATCCACAGAGATATATCTGGACGGCATTCCTGACTGCAGGATCCCAGGGTGAGTTGAGTGGGCGCTCTAACTGGTTTTTCTTGAGTCAAGAAGAAGCTCTGCCCAGTGAGTG
>PVLD010033196.1:0-13903 GCA_004027595.1 Dinomys branickii
CTGGTATTATAGATGTGTACCACCACATCCAAACAAAATTTGCCTTTAAAGGAGTTATCTGATGAGGTGAGGCCAACCCACAAGAATCTTCCTTTTGATCAATGTACCATTTTTTCTTTCTTTTTTTTTGCGGGGGGGCGTAACTAGGAATTAAGCTACATCACAGACTCTTTTTATTTTTATTTTTGAACTAGGGTCTTACTAAACTGCCCAGGCTGGGCTCAGACTTGTAATCCTTCTGCTGCAGGCTCCCAGTAGCTAGTGTTGGCTTAATGTACACTGAGTACTTCTGCAAAGCCCAGTCACCTTTGTTGTGTAATAGTCTTATCATGTCACTCCCACTAAAGAAGTGGATGTCATACAGGGCAGGTGACACTACAGGAGACAGCCTTGAGTACCCTGCCACCTTCAGCAAGGAACTGTTTTGTTTCTGAGGATGGAGCCCAGGCCTCCCAGTGCCCTTGAGGGCACCCTTAGGCAGAACTAGCGGGGCAACGTTAGCCTGTAGATGTACTGCTGACATGTTTTTGTCATTGAAATGCATATATTGTTTTTTTCTAGGGTTTTCAGACAAAGATCTTGAAGACATACTAGAAGTCGATGGCTACAGACCTGATAAGAATAAAGGTAGGAGTGTCCATTTCTCCAGTTCTGTGCCTTCTTGAGGCTATAAAGGGGAACTGAGCCATTCTCTCTGAGCCGCTGGGAAAGGAGAGGATGTACCCAGGCACCCTGGTGTGCAAGTCATGGGTACCCTGTTGCAAAATCACACATGTCCCAGTTGCTGCTCAGGCCAGTGTACTACCTGGCTGGTGTTCCTTCTCTGAGAGTCTGCTTGGGACTGGAGCCTGTCTCTCATGCAGACGCAGTAATACACATTGTGACAAAATTTGTTTAAGATGGCCTTTAAAATACCTTTGTATTTTGAAATGCACGGTGTGATCAAAATACGGGTAAATGTTTAAATTTTAAAGTTATTGCAGTCAAAGACATATTGCCAATGATCCCCCTCAAGATACCCCCACACTCCAGCTGCCACGTTGAACATACTTAATCCCATCGTTCTTGTTACTTCCTGAAGCAGTTCTGGAAGTCCTCTTTCTTGAGATTCTTTACAAGATATGATTACAAGTACAGCGAATGCTGCTGCCCAGTGCCATTCAACAGAAAGTCAGACTCATAAAAACATGACACTCAGTCTGTCCTCATCTACCTTATTCACCGGATCTGGCACCGTGTGACTTTCGGCTCTTTTGCATTGTCAAAATGGCCATCAAAAGCAAACATTTTGAATCCTTTGAGGATACGGAGGCAGCCAGGACAGAATAACTAAAGACCTTCAGGAAAGACTGCACACGAGCTGCTGCAGAAAGTACCAAGAAGCTGGGCATGGTGGCACATACCTGTAATCCCAGCACTCGGGAGGCTGAGGCAGGAGGATTGTTGCAAGTTTGAGACCAGCCTGGGCAATGAAGTGAGTTTAAGACCAGCCTGAACTGCATAGCGAGACCTTGTCTCAAAAAGACAAAAACAAAAAACAAAACAAAAAAAAACCCCAAAGTGCCAAAAATAGTGGGATGTATTCAAAGTGAGGGGGGAAGATTGTGAGAGGGATTCATGGAGACATGTCTTTTACTGTAATGCATTTTTAAAAACAATTAAGCATTCACCTTATTTTTAAAATCAGATTTCATAGTGTACGACTCAAAGGAGCCTATAAAGATAGTTCAGGAGAGTCCCTGTGTACCTGCAGCCCAGCTGCCCAGAGGGTTGCGTCTTACATAACCTCAGCGCACTGTCCTGTGGGAAGCAGAGTAGTACTACACATCTCCCGAAGAGTTTGTCAGGCTTGACATGCACTTGTGTGTTTGTGTGTGCATGAAAATCGATGAAATGTCATCACATGTGTGTACTGGAATAACCATCAACACAGTCATGGGCAGAATGGTTCCATCCCCACCAGGAGTGTCCTTCGTGTTGCCCCTGAATACTACGTCCCCCCCAAGGCACGCATTTTTGTTTGGTCTTTTTGAGACAGTGTTTTGCTTTCTAGTTCAGGATGGTTTAAAACTCACAGTGATCTTGCCTCAGCCTCCCGAGTGCTGGGATTACAGGTGTGCGCTTCCTGGTTTCCAAGGCACGTATTTTGAGTCCCCCCCCCAAATTACCAGCGATGGAAACCTTTTCATTGTAGCATACATCTGACCCTAAAGATGATGGGGATTATCAGCCAGACACGTTAATGTGGCAATACAACTTAGTGCTGTGACTTGTGGCCCGAACTTATACCTGTTGTGATGTAGTGTTGCATGAGGATGTGGGCTGCGGTTGTAACTCTTGGGCTCTGACCTTGGTTACCAGCACCCGGAAACCCCATAGGCCTGGCTATGATAGTAGCAGCTGCTCCTTTCTCGAGTGGACTGTGTGCCTCCTGTGCAGGACTGTTGTTCTCTTCTGATGAGAGTGGGCCAGCGTCACATCCCATCTGTCCTTTGAAGCACCTGCGCACTTGGTGCTGTTAGGAAAAGCCCTGCAAGCCTTGAAATGAAGCTCACAGTGTCAGGAGAACATGGAGCATTTAAAGGGCAAAGCCAGCAAATTAGCCAGTTACTCCTGGTGACGATTGGCATTTCCAGATGGAGCTGAGGCCAGGTTGAAGGTCTGAAGGACATGTTGGGCTTTTCTTCATGACAGGACTTGTTTCAACCGAGCAGAAGTGCTAGGAAAGTCTTTAATTAGGCTCATGCTAGAACTTCTCTTGTAAGCAGTTGTTAGCGTCAGGTACACCCTGTCATTGTGGATGTCAGTAACAGAAGATCCAGATGTCCTGGCAGAAAGAACAAGAGAGAGGCTGAGATGGGCTTATGATCCACACAGGACAACAGGACAGGACCCTGAGATTTGCTTGCTTAGCAAAAGGGTGAGGGAAGGAGTTGCATTTGAACACATTCCATGTGTCAGCAGAGAAAGAACCCAGATAACAGTATCCCCTGCCTTGGGGCACCTAGCACCCAGGAGACTCTGGCTCACATGTCCAGGCCGGTGTATCCCTCTCTGCTGGCAGGAAGGGGAGGCGCTGGGAGCCAAGATCTGAGTGTGTTCATGGCTCCATGGCACTCACATGTCTAGAGCGTCACAGCAGGCAGTGGTTGGTGGTGCCAGGTGTGCACAGCAACCGCACATACACTCAGCCATGTGCTGTCACCGGCTCCATCACTGCTTTGGGCTGCAGAACAGTACCGCCATCTCAGAGGCTTGCCTGACCAGTCACAGTTGCAGAGCAGCAAGGCCATGAGCAGGGTGCCAGCTTGTAGGTGCCTAGCGAGGCTGTCTTCCTGCTGGCCCACAGCAGCCCTCTCCGTGTGCCCTCACATGGCATGCAGGGACAGGCAGCGAGATCCCTGTGTCACCTCTTGTGAGGGCTCCAACTCTGACTCCACTCCCAGGAGCACCTGTCACCCAGTTTGTTCGGTGCGCACCGCAAGGTTCTCTGGGCAGCAGTGTCCCAATTGTTAACCTGTCCCACTTTGAAAAGTGGTACCAGCTGGAGCCCCACATTCCTCCAGGTTCTCTACTCTGCACCTTACTCTCCAGGCCAAATCCTGTTTGTAAGTTACCCCCCACCAAGCTCGTCCCCTCCCGCCCGCTCAGTACAACCATGCCTCACATTTACAGTGCATCCAACCCATTTGCCACTGTGCATTCCCTGTGGGGTGCCTTGCCCACCTGTCAGCGTTTTCTTTTGCTCCTTTGCCCATGAATAGTAAGGCTGACTCTTTGTGACATACCACGCTGCGGGTTTGGACAAAGGCTCCCAACCAGGCACAGGACAGAACAGTCCCCTTCTGTGAGCCCTCTGCCGCGTCCCCTGCTGGGAGCCCACTCTTCCCTTCCCGCTGATGTGCTTGCTGTCTCTGTGTTTCCGCCCTCCCCATGCTGTGTATTGGAACCTTAGGCCGCGCACCTTCCCAGTGGCTTCTCAGTGATGAGCTTTACAGCGTTTACTTTATTTTGTCACTGAGTGGTGTCCTCTGTACAGCAGTTCCATGTGTGCCCATTGGCTGGCTGAAGCTGTGTTGGTAAACACGAATAAAGCTTCTAGAAGCATTTGTAAACATTTCCACACAGGTTTTTGTTCCTTTTTTTTCTTTGTCTTTCTGAGACAGGGTCTCGCTATGCATTTCAGGCTGACCTTGAGCTCACTTTGAAGGCCAGGCTGGTCTTGAACTTGAAACAGTCCTTCTGCCTCAGCCAACCCAGTGCTGGGATTGTAGGCATGCACCACCATGCGCAGCCATTTTACCCAGTTTTAAACATATTCACATGGACTTTTCCATCTTCCCTGGCTTTAGTCAGCTTTTCATCTTTGTCAGAGAACACCTGACAGCACGATTTAAGAGAGGGCTGGTATACCCGGCTCACACCTTTGGAGGATGCGGTTAATGGCCGGCCAGCTGCCCCAGGGAGGAAACAGTGTGGCAAGGGTGTGGCAGAGGAGAGCTGCCCAGCTCCTGCCAGCCAGGATGCAGAGTGCAGGCGTGGGGAACGACTGTGGCCCCCAGGGTCATGCCCTGTGATCCACTCACCTCACCCAGCCCTGCCTCCTGTCTCCGTTGCCTCCCATATCTGAAGCATGGCAGTCCCACACAGAAACACTCTCTGAAGCAGCTTCCACCTCTCCACCAGCCTCCAGACATTTCTACTCTGCTTCCTATGCCTAAGAGTATGGATGCTCTGGCGACCTCTGCTCTGGGAACCTCACCCTCCACCGCACTCTTTCCTCCTGGGAGCAGCTGGCCATCGACTGGACCCTCTATAACTCTGGGCCAGATGGACCAGTCCTCTCTTAAATTGTGCTGTCAGGAGTTCTCTCACAGAGGCAGAGTCATGCAGGGTTGGCCTTTCAGGATTGGCTTATTCTGCTCAGCACAGTGTCCTTGAGGTCTGCCCATGTTTTAGGAGGAGCCAGCAGTCTTTTTTTCTGTTTGTATAATATTTCATCACATCAATAGATAACATTATCTTTATTCATTCTCCTTACTGAGTCTTGAAAGAAAACACTTCCATTTTTATGCTATTTCTTGTCCTGATTCCTTTCTGTAATGGACTCAGTGTGCCCCTACTTCATATGTTGGAAGCCCCAGTGTGATATGGTTGCCGGTGAGCATTGGGCCATGGGATCCTGAGGGCTGTCTGTTGGCAGTAGTGCCCTTAGTGAAAGGGATGCCAGACAGGTCTCTTCTTTGGACCTCTTCCCTGTTCTCGAAAGTGTCACAGCATGTGAGGAAACGGTGTCTGAGCAGTAAGGCAGAGGCCCTTGGTCCCGGGTCCTGCAGTGTGAGGAGACCATGGCTCCCCAGACCCTCCAGCTCAGTCCCCACAGTGCACACCTGGAGCACAGCATGTGCATGGGCTTTGCTCCAGGACAAGAGAGTAGGAGCTGGGGTCCCCTGTAGCCTGTCACCTGTCAGTCCGGAGGGACAGAGCAGTGAGGGCCGCCTCTTCCAGGGCTTCCTCTTTCAGCCCGGTTTGACTTGGTAAATGTGGGTCCCTTGGAACAAGGTTTTTCTTCTCCCTTGTAATTTTTTTTTTTTGCGGTACTGGGGATCGAACTCAGGACCCTGCGCTTGCTAGGCAGGCGCTTATTCCACTGACCTATATCCCCAGCTCCCTTGTAATTTTTTAAAGGTAGTTTTATTTTGTGTTTCTGTTGCCATTTTTTTTCTTTTTTTTTTAGCTAATGAAAACACATCCTGAAAATACCCAAGAGCCCTAGCTGGGTCTTGTGGGAGGCCAACACACTCCCAAATGTCCCCGATCCCTCCATTCCACCCACCCCCACGCTTTGGGGTAGAGCCACCCTCCTATCACATGATGAGGAAGTCTGTGTCCTTGACAACCGGATGTGCCGTTCAGGCTAGGCAGGGTGGCGCTGCTGACAGAGAAGGGTGCCGCATGCAGCTGCCTCTGTGTTCCAGCCGGGAGGGCCTGAGGCGCCCACACTAGGGCTGCTGCACAATGCCCGCCTTTCTCTTCTCTGCCAGCATTCCCAAGCCCGTGGACTAACAAAGGAGAGTTCACTGAGACTTGCAGTCTGAGGCCAGCAGCTGCAGTGACAAAGGCCTCACGCCACAGCATCACCACGTGGCATCCTTTCACTGGGCTGCTCTCCCATCTACAACCTGCCCTCACCCCTGCTGTACCGATCCAGTTGCGACACCACCTGGGGACAGTCAGATGTCACCGAGCGCTTGGTGGGGAGAGAGCCATGTTCACCTCACTTACACCTCTCCTTGGGTGTCACTGGTTTCTATAGCAATGGCGCTCACCATGGCTACGGTCTTGACAGCATGGTGGTTGCCATAGCTACAGTCTCCCAGCCCCGGGGCCTATGAGGCAACACCTACCTTGTCACAGGGGCATCCCCGAGAGCTGGGACCATCCTGTCTTATGGTTACAGCAGGGGTCCCCAGGCACAGACCTTGCACTCAGAAGGCAGCTGGGGGAAAGAGCCTGCGGTTCTGGAAAGTGAAGATTTGCCTCCTGACGTGGCCCTCCTGCTGTGGGACACAGTGGACAGACCTTGCATGTTTAAAACTTTCCTAAAATTATAGAACAAATACTTGCTCGCTGCTTCAGTGTCTCGAGAGACTCACCATGTAGTCTGGAGTATGTTCCTGGGTCACTGTTTCTATGCAGAGCCATACGGGGGTGACAAACAGTACAGTGAATGTTAACATTTTTAACAAGTATTACAGTAAAGGACACATTTCCATGAATCCTCCATGGAACCTCTCCACTCATCCATCGTTCTTTTTTTTTTAATTTTATTTTAAAGAGAATAGCAAATGAGAGATAAGAAAAAAACAATAGCAGCATACCAGCATTACAAACATAAACAAACCACAGCAAGAACATTTAAAGTAATACAGGGTTTCAAAACAAAATAATATAAATTAACAGTGGTTATTGTATTACATATTGTTCTCTTCAACTACATATTAAAGAAAATAAGAAAATAATTATTAGATAAAACATTAGCGATAATAGAGTTTCACTAGACAAGATGGTAGGAATTCACCATGGTAGTTCCATTGCATATTGTTGCGTTCAAATCAGCTGCTCAGATTACCAGATATAAGCATGCAAAATTGGTCATAACATAAATAATTTTAAGCATTAACTGTTTCTTTCAATATACCATCAGACATCAGCAGTACAGTTATCATATATTATATATATATATATATATATATAAATGAATGAAAACATACTGACAAACACAAATGCATTTACAAAGTAGAACAATACAAGCAATACTGAAATTCAGACAAGGTGATAGGAAATTAACAATGTTTGTTGTATTACATGTTGATTTCTTCAAAATGGTTGCTCAGGAAGACAAATATAGACATGTAAGATAGGTCAAATAATTAATCATTAACTGTTCCTTTCAATAACGCAATAGAAGCCAGTAATACAACTATGTTAGCTATGTGGTATATACATATAAACATAATCTTCCCCCTTCTTTTCTCTTTTCCCTCATCCCAATTGTTCTTTACTTTTAAGCATTTTCCTTTCATTTCATAATATCTATTGTACCTCCTAATTTTATTCACCCTTTCAGGTTCTGACACTAGTCATACAATACATTGTTTACACATGTAGGTCTGATTTATTTCACTTATGAGTATGGTCTCCAGTTGTGACCATTTACCTATAAAAGCCTTGAGTTTATCTTTCTTTATAGCTGAGTAATATTCCACTGTATAAAAAACACCACAACTTTTTTATCCACTCCTCTGTGGATGGACATTTGAGTTGCTTCCACAATTTAGTTATTACAAATTGTGCTGCTATAAACATGGGACCACATATATCACTGAGATATGATGTTTTCCAATCTTCTGGGAAAATACCCAGAAGGGGAATAGCTGGGTTGAATGGGACCTCTAGACCTAGTTTGTTGAGGAATCTCCAAACTGATTTCCACAGTGGTTTCACCAGTCTGCATTCCCACCAGCAGTAGAGAAGAGTTCCTGTTTCTCCACAGCCTTGCCAACATTTGTTGTTGGTTGATTTTGGAATGATAGCCATTCTTACTGGGGTGAGATGAAATCTCTGTGTTGTTTTAATTTGCTTTTCTCAAATGACTAATGATGTTGAACATTTTCTTGTGTATTTATTTGCCATTTGTATTTCTTTGTCCGAGAAGTGTGTGTTCATCTCAGATGCCCATTTCTGGATTGGGTCTTTGAATTTGGAAGGGCTGATGTCTTTAAATTCTTCATATGTTCTAGACAGAAGTCCTTTGTTCAAGGGACAGCCAGCTTAAAATTTTTCACAATTTGTAGATTTTGTTTTTACTCTGCTGGTGATTTCTTTAGATGTGAAAAACTTTTCAGTAAGATGAGATCCCAGTTACTGATTCTTTGAAGTATTTCCAGTGTGGTTTGGTTTTTGTTCATGAACTCTCTGTCTACCTCTGTGTCTTCAAGATTTTTACCTCTTTGCTCTTCCAATGGATGTAGTGTTTTGGTTTCAATATTGAGATCTGTGATCTATTTGACTGGAGTTTGGTGCATGGTGATGGACTCCGGTCTATTTTCAGTCTTTGGCAAGTGGCAAGCCAGTTTTCATCCCTTGTTCTCACCCCTTTTGGCAGCAGCTTTGGAGTTCTGAGTGTCCTTACGAGGTGTGATCAAAAACAAGGTGAATGCTGCTGGCTAGGGCCACCTGCAGAAAGGTGGACTCGTAAAAACACCCACCTGATTCACTGGACCTGTCACTTTGTGAGCTCTTCCCCAAAGTCCAAAGGACCGTGGAAGGGCAGTGTTTTAAAATCGATTCAGGACACTGAGAGCCACGGTAGCATGACTAAAGACCCTTTTATATTCACAGTTGTTTAAAACTAAAAATAGTGTACTACCCTTTCACAACCAGTTTTATTCAGCCATGCTCAGTATGTTTCCCGGTTTCGTGTGGAGCAGCTGCCCCTAGCTGTGCCCTGCCCAGTGCCGTGATGAACACTGTTGTGCCACAGGTGGGAAGCAGATGAGGCGGCTGGTCCAGGCAGGGGAAGGTGCTGGCCACTGGGCTTGGCGGGTGGCACTGCCGGATGCTCCGTCGTGAGGGTGCCAGCCCCGGCGAGATCCTGCTGCAATCTGCCTTCCCATGACTCCAGAGCTGGGATGCTTTCTCAGTGTCTGCATATTTTGATTCATGAGGATTCATTGTATATTAGGGATCGGGAAACCCTCCCCAGACATCCTTATTTATTCACACATCAGTTGATGAGTCTCTGGCTCGTTTCCACTTCCTGGCTTCTAAGAATGGTGCCGTCCAGGACCCTCGTGGACAGCTTTTCCTGCGGGCGTGTTTCCAGTCGTCTTGGGTGTACATTTGTGCCCCGGTCTGTCTGCTGGTGCTGTGTTTGTGAACACAGAGTGGGTGTTGGTAAAGGATAGAGGCTTTTGGGAGTCCACGCATGTGGGGCCAGACCTGCCCGGTCCCCTGGCTGGGGTGTCACAGTCACGCTACTTCTGGTGTGTGTCCCTCCTCTGATAAAGCCCAGCCCTCATTAACCCTAATCCTAATCCCCCGGGGACTGAGTTCCACATTCAGACTGCGGCAGTGCGTGGTGCACTTCTCATAACTGTGTTTGCCATGGCCAGGTGCCACCGAACTGTCCTGTGGGGTCCCCCCCGCACCGGGAGGTGTAGGAGAGCACCTGGATCCCTCCGCTACTCTGGAATGCTCGCTATTTTCTCTACGCGAGCTACTCGCGCAATTCATTTGTGGGTGTTTTCCCCACCTCTGGGGGTGGCCTTTCACTTCTGATGATGTCCTCTGGGACACGGAAGTTTCAGACCTGAGCAAAACTTGACGTGTCCCTTTGTTCTTTCGTAGCTGTGCTTTGGGTGCTGAAGGTCGGCTTTTGGTTCCATCTTCTCCTTTTGGGGTTTCTGGCTTCGGGTGGAGTTTGCAGCCATTGGGCAAATGTTGTCCCGAAACGTCGGGCGCTCTCATTCCCAGGGACAGTGCCACGTGGCATGGTCCAGCTGAGGCCAGTGACTTGTTACTTGGCGGACATGGTGTGATGTCTGTATGCATCCTGCAGGGGAGAGGAAGGGCCCTCAGCAGCCAGGCAGGGACAAGCCGTGGCCTTGGCCTGCCTGGGAGACCTGCTCCGGTGAGGGCAGTGTCCCTGGAGGGAATGGGGTGCCAGATGCCAGCTTTCTTGCTCACATGCAGGAGAGTGCCAGCCCACTGTCCTAGTTATCAGAGCCGAGACCTGAGGACACCCAGCTGACTGCTGCCTGGAGTTTAAAGAAAGCAGAACTTGGGTCACTGAGACAGAGTACAAACGTGGAATCTAGTGACAAAAACCTTGGCAGAGGGGAGGGCGAGTGCCTCTGCTCTGACAGCTACCCAGTGTCAGAGTCCACTTGAGGCTCTGCTTTCTCCAGCAGCAGTGGCCGTGTTTGCTAAAAATGCTGGTGCACAGAGAGCTTTGCCAGTGCTCTGAAGTCAAGGACTTAGCCCCAGGTGGGAACAAGAGAAACCTCATTTTCTCCTCCCAGACTCTGCGGCGCATGTGTGGGGGGCGCAGTGCTGGGGACTGAACCCACAGCCTTCACACTGAGCTACATCTCCAGAATTTGTTAAACTTTTGAGCCAGGGTCTTGCTGAGTTGCCCACATCGGGTTTGAACCAGTGATCCTCCTACCTCAGCTGCATAAGAACCTTTCCTGTGGCCCACCAGTAAGTACCCCCATGCTGGCAGGAGGCACAAGAAAGGAGGCCTTGTAGCCCAGTGTGGTGGCGTGCGCCTGTCATCTCAGCACTAGGGAGGCTGAAACAGGATGGGCCTCTGAGAGTTTGAGGCCATGCTGGGCTACGTACTGAGTTCATGGCTAGCCTCTGCACAGTAAGACCCTGTCTCAAAAACAACAAATGAAAACTGGCCTTGTTACAGCCCGGCAGCAGCCTGCTGTCATCTGCTCTGCCAGGGTCTGAACTGGCTGGGCGGAGGCCACAGCAGACACTGAGCGTTTCTGTTCCCCTCCAGGTGATGGTGGCCATGGCGGCAGCGATGACCGTGGATCTGGTGGGTGTCTGTGCAGTGAGGCTGCTGTGGGAGAAACATACTTCCCACAGTCCTGAGGCCGAGAGCAGAGGCCACGGGGACCCTCAGTCACAGAGGGGCTGGCACTGTTGTGTGTCTGCCCTTTGTGCTTCTCAAAGAGGAAGTCTCTCCCAGAGACTGGAAGTGCTTGGCAACCCCAAGGGGCACTGTGTCACTGTCATGGGTGGCCGAAGCCTTGTTGCCTGTCCTGTGGACTGGGGTTGCGGGCTGGGGGAGGCAGACTCCTGAGCAGCCCGGGCCCAGGCCTGAACCCGAACCCCCTCCGTGCCTAGGCAGTTCCATGGAGACTGGCACCATTGCCGGCGTGGCCAGCGCCCTGGCCATGGCACTCATCGGAGCCGTGTCGAGCTACATCTCCTACCAGCAGAAGAAGTTCTGCTTCAGCATCCAGCGTGAGTGCTTGCGGGTGGGGAGGGCAGCGGGCACCAGTGGGCCAGACCACCCTGACCTTCCCGGGCCCCCGGACCCCAGAGGCCTATAGGGACAGTGGTCAGTGACCAGTGGTATGTCTCCTTCCCATAGAACAGGACGGCACCGGGATGTCCCTGGTGCCTCTGATCTCACCCAAGGGGAGGGCACCACTGGGGACTCTGCTCGGCGACTCCTTGTCTTGCTGAGCAGAAGGCAGGGAACACAGTCAGAGCACTGTGCGAAGAGCCAGACTTCACAGTTCTGCAATGACCGCCCTTCTCAGGGCCCCAAGAGCAGGCGGCCTCCATTCCCCCTTGTGCCCGCGGTTTCAACCCTGGGGTGTCAGGAGCTGGCTAAGGAGTAGGAATGCAGGAGCAGACTAGGGCTGCCTCTTGCCCCACCTGTTCCCTGCTGGGCTGTAGGCTGTAGCCAGAGCAAGCAGCAAGGTGCTGGGGAAATTGTATAATTGCAGAGGCGAAGCTGGCTGTAGTGTCCCATACCTGTCACCCCAGCGCTTGCTGGCGAGGCTGAGGCAGGAGGTCACCGTGAGCTCCAGGCCAGCCCGGGCTACATAGTTTTAAGCCCAGCACAACAAAAAGAGGGGAGCTCCCTGTCTCAGAGCACCACACTAGGGGTTTTGGCGCCTGTGCCGGTACGTCACATTGGCTGAGCCTGAGCAGGCGTCCCAGCTCAAGGCTGGCAAGGGCCGGTCTCTGCTTTCTTCCTGTGGTGCTGTGTGCTCTCCGTCCTGTCCAGGGGAGTCCAGGGTGTGCTCCTCTGGGACAGCCTGGCCAGAGTGGGGACAGGCGGTCCTGCTGGCATCTGGAAGTTGGGCTGTGGGGTGTTGGGACCCCCAAGGATCAGGGCTGTGGCTGCATTGCTGTCAGAGTACCCCCCTACATTGTCCCTCCTGCTGGTGGCCCAGCCCTGCGTGGGGGTGTGGCAGAGCCAGACCTGGGGCGGGAGCCCAGGACAGAGAGGAGGGTCACAGCCCTGTCTCCTGCCTCTACCTTTCTGCTCTGGAAGAAAAGGAGGCAGCGCCCTAGCCAGCCCTCTGTCCCAGAGGGGCAGCCCTGCTCCGGGTGACTCTCCAGGCACAGCCTCCGCCCTGTGACTTCCTGGAGGCAGAATGGTCTCACCATACCTGCCCTGCTACTACCTGTCTGAGGGAGGGCAGCAGGCCTGGCCAAAGCTGCCTGGGAAAGCAGCCTGCCTCTGCTGACCTGAGGAGGCGGCGGGCGGGGGGGAGTGGAAGGTGGGGTTCTGAGGAGCCTCTGGGTCCCCAGTCCTGGGCTCCAGGATGAAGGTGGTGGTTACCCAGAGAATGACACCACATCCGGATAACCAACTGATAGGTAACTGAAATGCCACTTGGCAAATAACAGAACGGATTGCCAACGGTCCCTCTCAGGGTCCTCTCCCCGCCCGAGGCGCCTCTGTGCCCTTGCTTCTCTGGCCGTGCCCTCCTGCGGTATTGGGAGGGCAGAAGATGTGCTATCCCGGGTGTGGCCCTGGCCAGCTGGAAAGCCTCCCCCCATTCTAGTGACCACAGGGTGGCCCCACGCATGCTTGTTCCTACGCTCCACTCGTCTAGGTTCCCGTAGCTGCCACATGAAACACACCTCAGTCATGAGGTCCTGCAGGCCAGCCATCTGCTGCCCAGTCCCCAGGGCCACTGTCAGCCTTGCTGCCGCTCCTGGGGAGCTGCCTTCCCTGCCCTTTTGGCTTCCGTGGCTCTGGGTGGCCACGTTGCTGCAGTCTCTGCCATCTTCATGACCCAGAGGGGTAAGCGGCTTCCGGTCCCTGAGGCCAGGTGGCACAGGCCCCGTGCCCCACAGCCTGATCAAGCCACATCCACGCCAGAGAATGGAGCACCCACGTCCCAGTCATGCCTGGCGCCCTGCGTGGTGGAGCATGGGCCAGGCCCCAGAGGGCAGAGTAGGTGGCCATGGAGAGGAAGTGGCAGTGGCCAAGGCCTAGAGCAGCCACAAGCGTGGTCCATGCCATGTTCCTGGTGCCTCAGTCTTGCAGGGCCCGGGTGGTGGGTGGCCAGGGGGACACCAGCTGGACAGACAAGGCCCTCAGCTCCCACCCTGCCTTGCCTAAATCCCGTAACAAACAAGGCCTGACCTGCGCGAGGCGCGCGGATCACCGCGGGTGTGGGGAGCTGCATTGACCCACGGCAGGAGGGCTGGGGGGGGCGCGGGCAGACGGCGAGCTCCCAGGGACCCTGTCCCCTTTACCTCCTCTCCCCGTACCCTGTGGTCTCCAGCCACGCCTCCGCCCGCCCAGCTTTTCCTGGCCCCCACTCTCTTCTGTCCCCCCACTTCACCTCCCCCC
>PVLD010033197.1:0-13901 GCA_004027595.1 Dinomys branickii
CCCTACTATCTTCTCTATAATTTGGTATTTCCTTTAATGTTTTTGTGTTAACTAATGTGAAGATAACTATGTAATACAACATCCAGTTCTAATTCCCTACTATATTCTGTATAACTTTGTATTTTCTGTATTGTTTATGGCTTTTCTGGTTCATATGTCTCCATTCTTTTGTCTTTAAAATAAAATTTAAAAAAAATTACTTTTACCTACTCTAAGCACAATCTTGGCTTCTTCATAATATATTGCCAGCATTTGACAAGACTTCTGAAATCAGAATTAAAGCACTTGTGAAAGCCATGTGTAATAGATTAGCTCGAAGATAGGCAAAAACTTACAAAATTAATCCGCACTGTGGAAAATTTTCAATACATAAAAATATCTGTTTTGCTCAACATATTCTTTGAAGTCAGAGTGTAGGTTTATCAGTGGAGCATCTGAATCCACATCCCAATGAAGCATAAACCGTGACATGGGAATTTGATTGGTAAGTTATTGAGTAACTCTTTAATGACCCTGACGGGGTCTGTGTATTTGTTCATTTTTCACAAAATTAGGATCCCACCCTAAAAAACATGTCAATAAACCTGGCCAAACACTAGGATGGACTTAACGTAAAAGATGATGAGACTTCCTCATTGGCCACCAAGAGCAGAGGTGATGAGGAAGGCTGTGGGCAAGGAATTGGAACTTTTCCTGACTCAGCCACAAGTGTATTGTGTATACTACCAAGACCATGCACAAGCATGGTTGTGCAAACTTGGAGAGCTATGTAGCTGAAGAGGTGGAATTCAGAATCCAGAGCAAGCATGGCTAAGCCACTGGACAAAACAATGATACCTTCTCCCTCCACTTTCTGCTAAGCCACTGAGGGTGGCAATGCCCCATCATCAAAGCGCTCAGTGTTTGGTCACAGCACACAGCTCCTGGACCGCCAGATGTGTCCAGACAATGAGGAGAATACCGGCAGAGGACCAGGGTATACAGACTCTCAGACCAGACAAAGGTGATGAAGCAACAGCCAGGAAATAGGCTCCCAGATGGATGTAAACTAGACAAGGCTAATTCCACGGGTCATGCCTATGCAGGATGCATGAGATAGAGTTTCCACAAGAGTGGTGAGGTAAGGGTACACCAGGACAGAAGGCCGCTGCCAGAGACAGAGGGGGGGACACCCAATGAAAACCTGACTCCCTCAGAGTCTCTGATGGGAGGATCTGGCCATTTCCCAGCCACATCCTGGCTGCCTCCTAAGCCCCAGCCTCAGAAGTGCTGTCTGTCTACCCCTCCATCATGTCCCCAACTCTGTGCATTTCTGCTCTGTACATGAGCAGCATCTTTATTCCTCACCACTTACTGTGCACAAAGGACTTTTGCTCTCCTTCATTGCATCCACATAGACATAAGGAGGTCATAGGAAAGGAATTAAACCATTAAGGTATCCTTAAATCCTGGGTAGAACCATAGTATATTTGAACTAGTAAAACAAGACTCTTCCTTAGCCAGGCATGGTGGTACACATCTGTAATCTCAGCACTCTGGGAGGCTGAGGCAGGAGGACTGCAATTTCTAGTCCAGCCAGGGTAGTTTGGTGACTTAGCAAGATTCTGTCTCAAAATTAAAAGTAGAGAAAAGGATTCGTGATGTACCTCAGTGTGACCCTTTGGGTTCAATGCCCAGTAGTACTAAAACAAAATTATTTTCTTTAAAGTTTATTCATCCACTTACACATGGACATCATCACACAGGCCTAATGGCACTTATTGCTTAGACAAGGAACAAATATATGTTCAGTGTTCATGATGTATGAAACACTGGTCCAGCTGCTGAAAAAAATGCAAGATTAAGATCTTGCCCTATGAAAATGATATTCTATAAGGAAGTCACACTATGAACAGATACATAGATCTGTAAAATTATTCTGGATAATGGCACTGGGAAGAGAAATAAAGTAGTTAAGAGCCTAGAAGGTGGCATGGAGATGGAGATGAAATGAGAAGTGGTTTTAGAGAAGAAAAGACAAAATGCAGGACAAGAGGCAGGAGTGGAAAGTATCTTACTGAAAGGAAGGATCAAGCTTCATATAGTCCAAGAGAAAGGGTATGGAAATAGCACATACAAAGGTCCTAGGGTAGAAAGGAACTCAGACTGTTTCAAGAAGGGAAAGTCTGTGTGTCTGGGATACACTGAATCATAGGCACAGGGTTAGAGATATACTTCAGTGGCATAAGCACCTGCCTGGCAAGTGCAAGGTCCTGAGTTTGATCCCCAGTACCCCCCCAAAAAAAGAAACATGAATCATAGGCACAGTGAACAGAGACACTGTCGCATAGGGATTCAACTTTGCTCAAAATCCTGGATTTTACTCTACCTGGACCAGGAGGCTATGAATGAGAGCTGAGTGTGTCAGTGGGCAAGCTGATCTGTATGACTTCTTAGATTAGAAATAGTCACTCTTTCATCATTATATTGGCTTGAATTGAAATAAGCAAAATGAAAAATAATATAAGCCCACTGTTAAAAAGTCACTGTATCAATCACACCCACAATTTAGAGAGCTTGGATCTGGCCCACAGTTTCAGGGGATTCTATCCATGTTCAGCAGCTCCAGGGCAGGAGCATCATGGCAGAAGGGTGCGGGAGGAGCAAAGCTGCTCACTTCATGGTGGCTGGGAAGCAGAGCAGGGCACAGGGCCAGAGAGGAAGGAGCAGGGGCCAGATGTAGACCCCAAGGTCCACATCTGAAAACTCACTGCCCGTTTCATCTCCACTTCCATGACCACCCAGACACACTCAGGAGTGTGCTTAGCTAATTCCTTGAGCATTTCTTAGTTCAATCAAGTTGACACATCACAATTAATAGCCACAATCATGTAGAGGTGAACAAAATAGATTTAAGCAGTGTGTGCTGTGAATGCATATGTGCATGTTTGTAAAAACAATTCTTGGGGCTGGGGATATAGCTCAGTGGAATAAGCGCTTGCCTAGCAAGTGCAGGGTCCTGAGTTTGATTCCCAGTACCGCAAAAAAAAAAAAAAAAAAAACAATTCTTATTATCAGATTGTCTGGTTGTAGAAAAAAAGGTTGAAACGTGAAAAGGAAATAAATTATACCCTTTGCCATATTAATGACTAACCTTTCTAATTCTCCCATTTCCTCTTCATTTCCTTTCTCCACCCCTGTTAAATTTGATTTGGAAACTCTCATTTCTGTTGTTTTTTTATGTTGCTGTACTCCTGTAGATAACTGGAAGCTGTCCTGTCTGCAGGATTAGAAGTATTGTCCAAATGTCACCTTTTAGTACTTGGAAAGTACCAAATGTTCCTTCCCATCCATCATTCATGGTTTCCTGCTCTGAGCTCACAAAACCAGGAGGTTTTAAAATAATATTGGGGAAGTACATGGAAAAAGAAAGCTGGCACTCTAAAAGAATTGCAACATACTACTGCCTATTCCTAAGGTGCTAGCACCAGTCATTGTTCTAGATAACAGCAGAAAATAAGCCAATGGCTCTGCTTTGAAACTGTGGCATTCTTTTTTTTTTTAAATAAAAGCACAAAAACATATTAACAAACAGACACAAATTAGCATAAGAAATAGTACAATCAAAGCTGATTTACAGACAATGTGACATGGACTCAACAACGGTTGTTGCTTTACCTATTGATATCTTCAAAGTGTATATACATGAACACAGATACAGACATATGAAATTGGTCAAACAATTAATCATCTCAACAACAGAAAAACACAAAAACCAGAAAACAAAAGACAAAAAATTTAAAAATTAAAATTAAAATAAAATAAAATAAAAACCAACAATAGTTGCTGCTTTGCATATCGATATCTTCGAAGTGTGTGCTCAGGATAACACATACAGACATACAAGATTGATTGAATAACCCGTCATCAATTATTCCTTAGCATTAATTGATATAATACACTAGTAGAACCATGTTAGCCCTCCTGCACATATGTATACACATATATACATACATAGATTTTTGCCTCTTTCTTTTCTCCTTTCCCTCATCCCATCTGTTATTTGTTTTTGAACAGATTACCTTCATGTCTCTTAGTTTATATTCCCACCCTCAGGTTCTTACACCAGTGATACAATACGTTACCTGCACATGTAGCACTGATTTATTTCACTTATGAGTATGGACTCCAGTTTTGACCATTTGCCTACAAAGTCCCCAAAACTGTCTTTCTTTATAGCTGAATAATATTCCATTATATAAAAATGCCACAATTTTTTAATCCAGTCTTCTGTAGATGGACATTTGTGTTGCTTCCACATTTTAGCTATTACAAATTGTGCTGCTATGAACATGGGTGCACATATATCAGAGTGATAGGACGTTTTCAGATCTTCTGGGAAAATACCCAGAAGGGGAATAGCTGGTTTGAATGGAACCTCTAGACCTAGTTTGCTGAGAAATCTCCAAATGGCTCTCCACAGTGGTTGCACCAGTCTGCATTCCCACCAGCAGTGTAATAGAGTCCCTATTTCTCTAACAATTACGAGGTTGTAAGTGTGTGCCCTTCTTTCTTTTTTTTTATTTTTTTTGGTGGAACCAGGGATTGAACTCAGGACCTTGTGCTTGCCAGGCAAGCACTTATTCCACTGAGCTATATCCCCAGCCCCTGAAACTGTGGCATTCTTGAAGTAGAAGATTAGCTCAGCAAGCAAGACAACCAACTGGGCTGACCATGTTAGAAAACCCACGGCTATTGGGCTAAGCCATGTTTTCTGAAAAAAGAAGAAACACGTGCTGTATGCAAGAATCAAAATGACTCCAGGGTTAGGACTTCTTAACACTGTTCATAGGACCAATCAGAAGACACTATGCCTAATCTTTATTTACATAGGGTATTACCAATTAAAAGGCACTAGCCCCAGTCCTTCATTTACATATAGGGCTGACCAATCAAAGGTCACTCCTTTTGATCTTTTATATACATCTGGTAGGAAGCCAAACAAGCTTTTTCACAGGACCATTTACATCTAGCATGAGCCAGATGAGTTTTTGATTGGACAGTTATCCCAAAGCCATGTTTACATGAGGTGGAGCCCAATGCAGATATATTGGACACTAACAGTCCCCCTTCCTTTTTTTTTTTTTTTTTTTTCCAGGACCGGGGATCGAACTCAGGGCCTTAGTGCTTAGCGGCAAGCACTTACCCCACTGAGCTGTACCTCCAGCCCCAGTCCCCCTTCCTTTATCCTCAGGGCCACTGTGAGCCTGTTTCCAGCTGCTCTCCCCATGTAAAGTGTACTTTGTCTTCCACCTTTGATAAATCTACACTTGCACTGTCTTTTCCATATGTTTTGTCCTGATTTTTGTTCAGGACACAAGGAGCTGGAAAGAAGCCCCTTGAACCCTATCCAGGAACATCCCTCAACATTCAGGCTGGGCACACGGCGACTTTGTATAGTTGCTGTTCTTAGCAAGAAGAGATTTTACACTTGCAAAGAAAACAATCTGAAGCTCATGCCTGCCTGGACATCTTGAGAATCTGGTGGGATCTCTCTGGTGTATGGAGCTAGTCATACAGACTTCCCCTCCTTCCTATGAGTCATTTCCAAAACAAGTAATACACACCTCAAGAATAGGCGTGGAGAATGACAAATTGCTTTTTAAACTGTTAACCCTGGGGGCAGCCACAGGCATGGCGTCCAGCTGCTCTACGAGCTCCTTCCCCATATCACAGTCCCCTGAATATCTGAAATGGATCTCTGCCCCTCCCAGACCCCAGGGTCTCTTCTTCTGAGGTCATAGCCAGAGGCCAACTGATGATGCCCTGGCTCTGGCTCTCAGAGGTTCTTGCTTTCTGTCTGAGCGTGACTCTAGGTTTGATTTATTTCATTTCCATCTAGTGCTCTAGATTCCAAGGAGACCAATCTGTTCCCACTCATAGGCACAGCTGTGAACAAGCAATATGGTTCCTGGCCTTGGTCCCTACTTCCTAAATGAAGTCAGATCGTAGAAGAGGTGAGACCCCACACCCAGAAGTGTTACACCCAGCGGGGGAGGGGGGCTCCATCCCTGTCTCATTTGTAGTTTCTCTGTCTGCAGCTCTCCCCACTTCCTGACTTCGTGATGTGCCTGCTGGGACGTGCTCTACCCTGTGCTGCTACCCTGCAGACCTGACGCTCGATGCTGACTCTGCCTCCTACTTCTTTCCCCTGTACTCACTGCTGACATCCATGATTTAGGTTCCTTCTGTGGGGAAACCACCTTCCCAGCTCAGAGGGGCTTCCTGAAGACAGAGATGCCTGTGTGTCCTGGAGGAAGAGAGAAATTTCTAGGCTAACAGGATTTGAGAAGGGATGGATAAAGAGTTCCCAGTAATGCTACACTCAGTTTAAACTTTTAGAGTTGTTGGTTTGCTTTTTTGTTGGTTAGGTTGGGTTGGACTGGGTTGGGTTGCGTTGGGTTGGGTTGGGTCAGGTAGGGTTGGGTTGGACTGGGTTGGGTTAGGTTTGGGATTGATGGTGGGGATTGAATACAGGCTCTTACACTGAATGGTACCCCCAGCCCTCTTTTCTTTTCTTTATTTTGAGACAAGGTTTTCTTATGTATCCCAGGATGGCCTCGAACTTGCAGTCCTCCAGCCTCAGCCTCCCAGAGTGCTGGGATGACAGGCATGCACCAGTGCGTTTGGCCAGCCTTTTTCACTTTGTCCATATTTCCTCTAAACAACAATGCTCTACCCTAGACCCCAGTTCTCTGGAGAGTGAAAAATAAAGTCCTATTAATTAAGTCCAAGTAGGAAAAGTAAAGAATAAGGTTTGTCCCCACTTCTAAAAAGTGGGATTTCTAGAGCAGACGTGGTGGTGCACCTGTAATCTATCTCAACACTCAGGAGGCTAAGGCAGGTGGATTGCTATGAGTTTGAGGCCATCCTGGGATACACAGGAAAACCTTGCCTCATAATCCAAAAACTAGGGCTGGGGATACAGCTCAGTGGCCCAAGCACCTGCCTGGCAAGTGCAAGGTCCTGAGTATGATTCCCAGTACCAAAAAAAAAAAAAATCCAAAAAGTAGGATTTCTCTTATCTACCTTCAGCAGGGTCTGGCTCCAATTAAATAATAAATATAAAAGTACTTTATGAACTGTTACATATTGTATGTGTGTCAGCTATCATTCATACATCGATGATATATGTTAATTGTTGCTTATATCAATATTACCTTAGTAACAGTAGCTGTTACCAGGCTAGGTCTGAGAGTTTCCCACACTTAACCTACCCCACTGTAGCAATGTGCGTGTACTGTTAATTGCAAAGTCCCAGGACACCTGTGCAAAACGGTTGCCAGAACCCATCAGAGTGCTGTCTTCAACTCTCTCAAGAACTCCAGCAGGTTTTTGATGGAACCGCCTGGAGCTGACGTCAGCCTTAGGAGTAGGAGGTACAAAACACTGCCGCCATTTTCTTCACAACAACTGTGTTCTCTCTTTCATGCTGTGAAATTGTACTTTTTTCCTACGTTGGCCCAAACTTGCTCTGCAGAGTTTGTTCCTTTCCCTACCTTTACAAATAATATATAAATAAATGTAAATCCCTGCTACCTTTTGCCTGGTCTTGACCAATTCTTCATTCAGAACAAAAGGAAGCTAGAAACCACCTCTATAAGAGATTCCAGGACCCCAAAGCCCAGTAACTGTACTGAGCCCCATGTGTAGGTTATCCATACATACTTATGATAAACTTTAATTTATAAATTAGGCGCAGCATGAGATAAATAACTAATAATGAGATTGAACAATTACAACAATATAACATAATCAATTCACCAGTGTCACTACTGTTAGGATTTGGGGCCACCACTGAGCAAAATGAAGGGGCCTAAACACAAGATGCACATTGGCAGTTCATCTGGTAACTGAGGTGGGCCACTAAGTGACTAACACTCAAGTAGCATATTCAAGGGCACATGCCTGGAGGGATGGACGATTCAGGTGGGCTACAATGGGACTGCGTGAGACTTCATTATGCTGCTCAGAATGCAATTGAAAATTTATGAACTGCTTCTGTCTGGAATTTGCCATTTAGTATTTTCAGACCACATAAAGCAAAACCACAGGTAAGAGGGAACTACTTGTAATAATAGTTAATACTGTTTATAAATATTATCCAGTGATAAGAGAACTGGGGGTCATGGTATAATAAATAGCTTACCAACCTTAGAGTCCAGGAGCTCAGAAGATGTGTTTTGATACCAGAGCTATCTATACAACTTCAGTCTCAGGACCAAGTGTTCCAGAAAGTGCACTGCTGTGTAAAGCCCCACGTGGGCAGGATAAGTGCCCCCTACTTGGCCTGGCCTTTCAGGTATAAAGAAGTCCTCGCCATGCCCTGGCATTCCTGTCTGGCTGTTATAAGAGCTAATTCAGGTGCTGGCTTTTCCTCTGAGTTGTTACTTTCATCACTTATGTTAAATGGCCTTGGGAGCACAGTGGCCTCAGGGTCAGCAATCTGTAGGGACTGCTGGTCACTCCGATCATCCAGGCTGTACATCTGTCTGCTATGACTCTGGGAGAGATTGCTCCAGGGGCTTTACCCAAAGCTAAACCCAGTGCGGTGCTCCTGTGTGAGCTAGCACAGCATGAGATAAACAACTAATAACTAACTGTGAACTTGGTTAGAGCCCCTTGCCTGAAACACCTGCCTGAAGATCCGTCGCAAGAAGCAACGGGAAAAATGTAAGACAAGCAGGGCCTCTCATCCACGCTGCTCAAAACCATTTGCATTTCTAAAATGGATTAGTCCTATTCAAAACCTGCCATAGAAATGGAAATAGTCTGAGGGAAACAGGCTGCTCCTAAGGAAGATCCTAGGAGATATGGCAGTCACAGATTGTGAACCCCAACCTCCAGTTCCCTGCAGGAATCCCCCAGTGCACATTTCCAATGGTAATAAATAGGAAGAAGTCCCGGCTGCTTTCTAGTGTTGCTAAAGATGCGGAGGAGGAGTGTCTTGGACTCGGAGCTTCAAGCTAATTGGTGGAGAGAACGGAGGTTTCCTGTGGAGGAAACAGGGAAATCACGGGACAGAGCTACCAGAGCCGGTCCTACACTCTCTCGGGGAGCTCAATTCCGACGGCAAAGGTGGAAGTAAAGCCACTGGTCCTGAAGCAGGATAGAAGAAATAAAGCTACGGAGAGCACACACAGGAAAATTTATAATTTTTAAAAAATATATTTTAAAGACTACAGCTTCCTAGACAGTTACCCAAAGCTGTCCACATCCGCATTTCCTAGGCTAATTATTCTTCTTTCCTTCCAAAACCATCACACCCAAAATTCCTTAAGGATACTGCAAGTCCATAAATTAGCTTACTTGGAAAGAATGGAATCCTGATCTTAAGATAGAGAAGCAGATTGAGAGAATTCAAAGAATGCTTAGATTGTCCATCTTAAAAAAACAACAGCAAAACCCTGAGCCCATCATGTGCCATCTTTCTGGGGATGGCCACCCCTTTTTTGTCCCATAAACTGAGACCAAGATGGAAAGTCCAATAGTCTCATGAATTCCCTAGGCTTCCACCCCCACCCCCAAATCCCCTCCCTGCCAAGGGAATCAGATGTTCCTAGTTCGGAGAAACAGCCTGTCCCGCTCTCTGATAGCCCGTACTTTACTCTTGGGCCCCTTTATTTCTTTCCTAAATAAATCTCTGCACTTCTTTCTAACTGGTCCTGAAAATTATGGGAGTCTGTGAACTTACTCTGAGGGTAGGATGGGCTTAAACTCCCCAGTCTACTTTGAGAACCTCCTGGGTCCCTGTCTAGTGACAGTGGAAGAAAGAAAGGGTTTTATAATCCTAGTTCCATAAAGGCAAACAATAGTAAACAAGGAGACTGAGGAAAAGAATCTGTACAGAGAAAATGAAAAGCACTTTGAAAAATGAAACTCTAAAACTTGCTACTGGGCACTGGCATCTTCCCAAACCAGTGGTGACCCAGGAAAGGCCCCAGGCCCCTCTGTGCGGTCTCTAGATATATTATCACAAGGTCCTCCCGGACACCTGACACAACCCTGGCATCAGACAAGTGCCCGAACATGACTCACTGGTATGGGTGACACCCCAGTTTAGTCTGCATTAACCAGTGCTGCTTTGTATGGAGTTAAAACTTAACTCACAATTATAACCGCAAACATGGATTTGGGATTCAACAGTCATAGTTTATTTTATTCCCCCAAAAGTCTGGGTATGCCCACAAGCATGCTTGTGCTGTCACATGCCACCCCCTCATGCAAGCCCCACCCACTATCCAACAGCCAGGTATGTGCAGCTTTGTGATTCACCATCCATCCCTGCATGCCTCATACATCTACTAAAAGATACAGCATTCCCCAACGAAAAGTAGTTCCCACATGAAAAAATCACAGTCGTAGATTTTTAAGCATTTCTGATATAAAGGTAAGGGCAGAAAACACATACATATCCAAACACAGCAAAGTGACTAAGATGTGGAGTCCTGTAGGGGAGTTCGGAGACACACTGACGTGGGGTTCAGGTCGTGTAAAGATAACACAGGGCTCATGGAAGTTAACTAAGCTGCTTTAAGGTTGTTGTACCTCTTGGTCTTTGCAGAGCTGGTTAAAATTGGTCCAGCCTCCACCTTGTGGCCTGGGAAGGCCAGAGAACTTCCTACCATTCCTGTGCAACCCAAGGGCATCAGTATTCCCAGAGCTTCCTTTATTTTTTTTTTCATGGCACAACGTGTATTATCTCAGGAGCTCACAAATCAAGGTCAAAAATGCCTCCATTTCTGTGATTCAACAACGGAAGTTACTCGGGCAAACTACTTGTGACTAGAACAGAATTTGGTGGAGAGTCTTTGGTTGAAGGCACAGGGAAAAAGAAAGCAGGGTTTATGTAGCAGAGCTGCACGGATCACCAGCACAAAGCTAAATTCACAAATGACCCTCCACTCTTTGTGGCTTCCAAGAATGAAGCCTGACTGCTTCTTCCCCCTGTGCCGCAGTCAGCTCTGGCTTCGTTCCCACTCTCCTCTCAGCAGACAGAGACTGGCAGAGCGCTCGCCGTCGGGAACTGGGCCAGTCATCCCAGGAGAGAAGTTATTCACAGGCTCTCGTGGCTTGTGCTTAGAAAATGACACACTTCAGTGTCATTGATGCCTTATTGATGGAAGCAAGTCACCAAGCCTCCCATAGTGCTAGGGTGGCAGACTGAGTTCTCAGAGTGTGGGGATACATCCTCCCCAGAAAAGCAGCCCCCAGCACAGAAGGGCAGCAATGCAATCAGCCAACTCAGCATACCACAATGCCACCATCTTAAGGTGCCCTGGCTAGACCCCCTGGGCTCAGCAGCCCTCCGCTCTTTGACTAACTCTCTTACCTCCATCCCAGAACAATACAATTCCCCCCCCACCGTCCCATGCAAATCTCCTTCAACTTTAGTTGTTGCCAGCACACAAACCCCTATGTGCAAACCACTTATTAAAGTATTTCTTCCAAAAGACAGTTGGTATCAAGTAGTGAAATAATATTTTCTCTGCCTGATTATATAATACATCCTTAGAAATGAGAATCAAGAAAAGCCAAAATATGTATGGTAAAAATAGCTAATTTGCATCATAATTCACAAAAATTCCGAACACCAGAAAATGTGACAGTTATAAAAGGAAGTCACCATCTTGGAAAGGAAGTCCCAAGTGAGAACTTTCTAAAAGCTGGAGTTGTGTTCAGACCTGCTTATTTCTGTTTACTCTTCAGATGTAGCTCAAGCTCAAAAAGGGTTCTAATCACAATACTAGTGAGCAGAGATGGAAACCAAGGATAATTATTTGGCAAAGGTTTGTTCAAAACATGTCTCACCTCCATCGCATTTTGGAGGTTAAGGGAAGAGGAGCTCACATCTTCATGGACTTACTGGCCTTTTGCACAACTTATTTATGAAGTGTTTCTTCAAGTAAGTTGCCCAACAAGAAATGGGGAGGTCATGGGGTCCAGTACAAAGCACAGAGTCAGGGAGATTAACATCTTCCCAGACATGCTTTGGGGTTTCCAGGAAGTGAGAATCATTAAGAAAATGAGAAATTATCTCATGGACCTAGTGCTGTGACTCATTAACATAAATTATTTTTTTTTATTTAAAAAAAATAAAAGTACGAAAACATATTAACAAACAGACACCAATTAGCATAAAAAATAGTACAATCACAACTGATCTACAGACAAGGTGACATTGTCTCAACAGTGGTTATTGCTTTATCCATTGATATCTTCGAAGTGTAAATATATGAACCCATATACAGACATGCAAAATTGGTCAGACCATTAATCCTCTCAACAACATAAAAACACAAAAAACAAACATCCAAAGACAGAAAACAAAACAGGCAAACAACAACAACAACAAAAAAAACACCAATAGTTGCTGCTTTGCATATTGATATCTTCGAAGTGTGTGTTCAGGATAATACATACAGACATACAATATTGATGAAATAACCCATCATCAATTATTCCTTAGCATTAAGTGATATAATACAATAGTAGAACCATGTTAGCCCTCCTGCATATATGTATGTTCATATATACATACATACATTTCTCTCTCTTTCTTTTCTCCTTTCCCTCGTCCCATCTGTTCTTTGTTTTTTAACAGATTTCCTTCATGTCTCTTAGTTTATATTCCCACGCTCGGGTTCTTACAACAGTATACAATGTGTTGCCTGCACATGTATCGCTGATTTATTTCACTTATGAGTATGGACTCTAGTTTTGACCACTTGCCTACAAAGTCCCCAAAACTGTCTTTCTTTATAGCTGAATAATATTCCATTACATAAAAATGCCACAATTTTTTAATCCAGTCTTCTGTGGATGGACACTTGGGTTGCATCCACATTTTAGCTATTACAAATTGTGCTGCTATAAACATGGGTGCACATATATCAGAGTGATATGATGTTTTCAGATCTTCTGGGAAAATACCCAGAAGAGGAATAGCTGGTTTGAATGGAACCTCTAGACCTAGTTTGCTGAGAAATCTCCAAAGGGCTATCCACAGTGGTTGCACCAGTCTGCATTCCCACCAGCAGTGTAATAGAGTCCCTAATTCTCCACAGCCTCGCCAGCATGTTATTGGATGACTTTTTCATACTGGCCAGTCTTACTGGGGTGAGATGAAATCTTGATGTTGTTTTTATTTGCATTTCTCGAATGACTAAGGATGTGGAACATTTTCTCATATTTTTATTGCCATTTGTATTTCTTTGTCTGAGAATTGTGTATTCATCTCAGATGCCCATTTCTGGATTGGGTCTTTGAATTTGGACAGGTACATGTTTTTTAATTCTTTGTATGTTCCAGATAGAAGACCTTTGTCTGAGGGACAGCCAGTTAGGATTTTTTCCCAATTTGTGGGTTTTCCTTTTGCTTTGCTGGTGATTTCTTTAGATGTACAAAAACTTTTCAGTAGGACGAGGTCCCAATTATTGATTCTTTGAAGTGTTTCCCTTGCAGTTTCATTTTTGTTCATGAACTCTCTGCCTACTCCTATGTCTTCAAGATTTTTACCTACTTTCTCTTCCAATACGTTTAGAGTTTCTGTTTTAATGTTGAGGTCTATGATACATTTTGACCTGAGTTTGGTGCATGGTGATAGACTGGGGTCTATTTTCAGTTTTCGACAAGAGGCAAGCCAGTTTTTCCAGCACCATTGATTAAACAGGCCTTCTTTTTTCCAGTGGGTTTGGTTGACCCCTTTGTCAAATATTAGGTAGCTGAGTGGGTTTTTCGTTGTGGTTGCATCTTCCAGTCTGTTCCATTGATCCTCAGGTCTGTTTTTTAGCCAGTACCAGGTTGATTTTATTACAGTAGCTTTGTAATATAATTTCAGGTCAGGGATTGTGATTCCACCT
>PVLD010033198.1:0-13899 GCA_004027595.1 Dinomys branickii
AACAGCCTCAAAGATTTAAACACATGGAATGACTCCAATAAAAGAAGTAATTGACTCCTATAATGAAATATACATTGCTCTGAAATAGAAGATTGAAGACAAATTTAGAAAATTGAAGGAAAGCCTTTGTTTCTGGATAGTCAGAATTATCATCACCAAAATGGCCTTAGTCCCAAAACTGATATATAAATTTAATGGAATCCGAATCAAAACACCATGAATTTTTTCACAGAATTTGAAAAATTATTTTAAATTTATATGGAAATAGCAGAAGCCTAGAATAGGCAAGACAATCCAGGGAAACAAGAGCAAGGCTAGAGGCATTACCATCCAAGGATGCAAGTTATAGTGTAGAGTGACAGTAATAAAAACAGCACGCTACTGTTAAAAAAGACATACTGGAAAAGGAAATAGAACAGAGGACTCGAAAACAATCCCAAGCCAACTGATTTTGGACAAACGGAACAAATAATATATACTGTAGAAAAGCTAACTTTTTAGAAAACTGGTACTGAGAAAACTGGTTATCCACAAATAGAAGGATGTTTTCATCCACATCTCCCACTCTGCACTCAAATCCAATTGATATGGATCAATGCCACACACTATGATGCACACATATATACGTATATGTATAAATACGTGTGTGTGTGTGTGTGTGTGTGTGTGTGTGTACACACATATACATAAACAGAACCATTTTCCTAGAAGAAAATACTGGTAAAACTAGTGTAAGGATGACATAAGCATAGGAAAAGACCTTCAAGAAAAAGAGCCAAACTGCATAATAAATAATACCAGGAATCAAATTAGGAAATTAAGTTAAATTTAAAACTTTTTGCACAACAAAAACTTCAACCTAAGGAATGAAGAGTTGTGGCACAATATAGTAAAAGATTTTCACCAGCTATTTCTTCGACATAGGACAAATATCTAGAATACATAAAGGACTAAAAAAAACTAGACCTCCACAAATAAAAGGTCCAGTCTAAAAATACACAATTGGAACAAATAGACAATTTACAGAAGAAATAAAAATGACTAATCAATACCTAAATGTTCAGCAGCAGGGCATGGTGGTGTACTCCTGTAATCCCAGTCCTCAGGAGGCTGAGGCAGGAGGATTGCTGAGAGTTCAAGACTAGGTTGGGCTACATAGTGAGTTCAAAGCCAGCCTGAACTGCAGAGTGAGACCCTGCCTCAAGAAAAGTACATAAATATTCAGCAACTTTAGTCCTGAGAGCAATGCAAACCAAAACAACATTGAGAATCTACCTACTCCATTAACAACAGCCATTATCAAGAACTCTAAAACAACAAATTCTTGTGGAATGTGGAGAAAAATGAAGTTTTACATTGTTGGTATGAATGTAAACTACCATAACTAGTTTGGAAATAAGTATCGAGATTTCTCAAGAAGCTTAAAAATGGAAATTGCATTTGACATGGGTATGTATTTTCTGGGTATCTTCCCAGAAGAGCTAAAGTCAGCGTGCTTGATTCACTTTACCCAAGTTTATGGCAGCACAGCTCACAATAGCTAAATCAAGAGAGCTACCAACATGCACATTAACAGACAAGCGGACAAATAAAATGTGGTGTGCTATTTGTGCATAAAGAAAGATAAATTTGTATCATTTGTAGGAAAATGAGTAGAATTTGAGACCATAATACTAAGTGAAACAAGTGAGTTAGCCAAGGGTAATTACTGCACGGAATCTGTAATAGGAATCACAATAGAAACAATTTAAAAACCTGTGTTAAGAAGCAGGGAAATAAGCTTTACAAATGTGAAGGAGATCTGGGCAGAAGGTAGAAGAAAGGGAGAGAAGTAATCAGGGAGAATATATTTGATCAAAATGTAGTCTTTATATGTATGAAACTTAGCTAAGTGTAGTCGGTATGGATCACAAACTCATAGTTTAAAAATAATGAAAGTAAAAACAACCATAATGTGACATCACCACAAGATATTAGCAAAGAAAAAAGAAAAATTACCAACTCCTCAATAGAGAAGTAAATAACAGAACTGATATATCTCATTTATTATTGCAAAGGAGACTCATTTCCTAGTTGTGATACTGTGCTGCTGTTTTGGAAGGTGTTGCCACTGTGTGAAGCTAGGTGTAGGGTATATGGCATATCTCTACTTCTGCAACTATGAGTCATTATAATGTAAAACCATTTTTTAAAATAAAACAGTATGTTTTCTCCCAGATATGAATTGGAAATGTAGACATATATAGTTATGCTGATAATTGTAGAGACTCACAATTCTTTAAGTCACACCCATAGAATTAAAGGGAGAAACAAAAACAACAGTCTTAGATGTCTTGTTTTAACTTTCCTGTTTCAGTAAATGGACCTCAGTAGGTAGGGAGAATATCCTCAATATGGTTAACAACCTAAATTTAACTGTCATTTATAGAAAAACATCTATTCAACATTTGTTTAATATAAACTAAGATTAATTAAATACCTATCATTCCACATGCATGTACAAAGATATGTGTTTTATCTCAGTTCATCTTTACAACCTATAGCTTGAGATTAACCCTGAAGCTTTGTTTGTCTACAACAAAAAACACATAAACGTTTGAAGAGATAAAATGTTGGCATATCTGCTTTGATGACAGTAAGAATAAGACATGTAGTTGATGTGAACTGATTCTCTGGGCACTATGCTGACAATAGCTGATAATACTATTTAGATATTGAGTAGAAGCCATAAAAACGTAGGAAAATAGACTGACTGGTTTCTGTAGAAGGGGAGGGAAGAAGAGGAACAGAAAAAAAGCTGAAAAGGAAGATCCATGAGTAGGAGGACTTCCGCTCCCCACCCTATGAGGAGTGGAGTCAGGGAAGACTGTATGTGGTAATACAGGGACTGGGCTTTTCACTAGTTGGTAATCTATGGGCCCTGCATGTCCCTGGGGAGCCTGATCAATGACTGAATAAAGTTTTTCTGCAGGTTGTAGTAGTCTTGGGGGCAAATATTTCTCTAAAGATGTGAGGGAAGGAGAAAAGAGACAGACTGTAAATTTAGACATACTTCAGGAGAGATTTGATCACTAGGAGTCTTCTTTTATGTGACAGAAAAGCAAGCAGAGGGCAGCCCACCTATGGCATCAATACACACAAGCCCTTAATGTCCTACTCATCTTTTTACATTCACCATTAGAGTTTTCACACCTCTCTCTTCCACTTATAGCCCACCAGGCTTTTTTTCTTTATATTGCTAGGTGCATTTTAATCTTTGCACCTACAACATACTGGCTATATGACTTTGCAGTCCTAGGACTCCTTAAACAAAAACCATGTTCCATCGGTACATGGGCCAGTGGGACTGAGCCCCCTCGAGTGCTCCCAACTAATTCTACAACTGAGTTGAACCAGCCATTGGGCCAGACACCTGCAGAAAAGGAAAAAAGGCCACATATATGTTTATATTACTGTCTGTGTCGGCCTGTGGAGCAGAAAGACACCTGACATAAGTAAGATTGGAGATATGTAAGACTGAGCAGCTCACCACTGTTTGAAGTATGGAAAGTTTCCTCTTGATGCAGTCTCTGATAATAGGGAAAATGTTAAACAGAGTTTCTATTGGCTCCTACCAGATGGCTGTGTCAGGGGATAGAATTATCTAACCCCTTTCTAACTGTAACAGCTGCGTTAAGGGCGAGAAGGGCTCTCTGTATGGTCTGAAGAAGCTGAGACTGCAATCTGCAGGCAGAACAACTAAAGTAGCCATGTCCATGAATGGACATTGCTTTCTCCAGGGACTTGCTTTTCTCCTCTGTGTCATAGCAGGTGCTCAAGGTAAGACTTGCCTCTTTCCTTAAAGACCAGCAGAGATACTCAATTAGCTCCAAGCTCTGGGGACTGGACCCAGGATCTTAAAGCCAATGCTACTCTGTTGATTATTTTATTTGGACTTGTTGTGACCCTTAGTGACATCGAATGCTGATTTTCCTCCTGTGAGGTCTTGGTTTTTTAAGATCAGCAGTGAGATGTTGCAAAGATATAAAAATGATTCTCAGATTTCCCAAATACTGTGTTTTAAGGTTCCTCGGTTGTACCTGAAAGCACAGGAAATATTTGATCACTTCCCAGCTTTCCTATAATACTTACTGACTAGGGGAGAAACTCAAACTCAGTTTCCAATCTCATTTTACAGTCCTCTCTATTATATCTCTCCAGGGAGAAAGCGAGACAGAACTGGAGAGACAGATGGTGGGGGGCAGAGACAGAGACAGATGATGGACATAGAGATCGACAGACGTAGAGATAATAGAGATGACAGAGATACACAGAGATAGAGATGGAGATAAAGACAGAAAGAGGGAGACGGACAGGGAGAGGGAGAGAGAAGCTAGGGAGAGCCTGAATGTTAAATGAGTGAGCAGAATTAAGACTGGCCTGGCCAGTCTTTTGTCCTTTTTTCTTGAAATAAGACAACACAGATACCCCAATATTTTTCTCTCTTAAAACTTCATTAAAATTTTTGTTTACGGCTACCATGCGATGATAATTTTATTTTTGTATTGACGTTGTGCTTTATAGTCTTATTAGTTCTAGCACCTTTGTACACGTTTTTGTTCTCATAGACACGGACATATTACTGAGAACAAACAAGGTTTCCATTCTTATCTTACAAGATATCAGCCTTGCATTTGTTTTTCTTGCATTTTATCTAACACAGTCCGAAAATAACTTTTCTAAAAAGGGTATTTTATAGGATAAGAAGCTCCATTTTTACTTTTTTTCCTGTTAATTATTATTATAAATAGATTTTGAATTTTGACAAAAGGACATCCTGGATCTATGCAGCAAATACTATTTATCTCTAATATGTTCAATCATAAATTACATCAACATTACTTTTAAGTAACAATCATTTAGATTGCTGAGATAAACTACAATTTTTTCACGATGCATTATTCTATTTATTATTGGTTATAACATTTTGTGAGTTGTTCAAGAGTTATTTCTATTAAAGAGAAATACTGTTTTGCGGTTATTTTATTACCTTATAAGGCCTTTATTTTAACATTAGCATCACACTGACACAGCCAAATAAATTCTAAAGTTCTAATTCTTCCTCATCTGAACAAAATTAGAGCTGGTACAATATCTTTATTTAAATATGTGATTTGATTTTCCACTGAAGTGATTTTAAATCATGAATTCAATTATTATTTTTATTTTTCAATTTAAATATATATAGTGATACACTTTTAGCAGGTATATTAAAAAATAAAATGTATGCATATTTATGGAATATCATGTGATGTTTTCATCACACACAAATATATTTTAATCTCTAATTCAGGATAAACATGACTTCTCAAATATTTATCATTTCTTTATATTGAAAGATTTCAAAACTCTTTCCTCTAGATTTTGGAAGAACATAGTACATTGCAATTACCCACACCACTCAAATGTTCAATAGGACACAGCTCCTAATTCTTATCTAGGTACATTTACTGCCCAGTGAACCTTTCTCCTTTCTCCATTATTCCCTATACATCCCAAGCTCTAGTAACTACTATTCTTTCCACATCTATGGTTAACTTACGTTTCATAGGTGAATTGGTACAGTTAGTACATATCTTTCTGTGGCTGGGCTATTTCGGTTAACAACAGCATCTATGTCCATGCACATTGTAACAAATGAGAGGAAGGCATGGAATTTTTAGTTCTAAAGAGTATTCCATTGCATATATGTGATATTATTGAAAAATATAATGGATATTAAGATTTATAAAATTTACAGCGAAAAGCGCTTTGCTATAAAGTTGTCTCAGAATACCTTCCCGATTTTTTTAAATGTACTTCTCCCATCACACTTGCCACTTCCTGAGCAGTTTGGAAATTGCCTCCCATGAGTGTCTTTAGTTGCCCTATCCTGGCTGTCTTGGTGTTCTTGAATCCATTCAAAACCTCCACATTTCATGGTCATATTGAATTTGGAAAAAAGCCAGAAGTCACACATTATCAGATCTGGTACTGTAAATAAGGCTGATGAGAACAAGCTCTGAGTTTGTTTCCAGCCTGCCTTTCTGTTGAGTGATCCTCAGCACCTGCAGTCTTTGTATTTTTTATGACACCTGGCAAAGATACTCATGAATGTAGACTTGTAGAACTGCTTAAGAAAATGGAGAGCGATGAGCTAAGCATGTTCTTGTTGAGAGTGGGTGCTTTGAGAGGAATTAATTGGGCTGGTGGCATAGCTCAGAGGCATGGCCCCTGCCTCAAAGGAATTAATGGCAATGTGCATTTTACAGCAGTAATTTTTTAAATTTTAAACATTCATTGTGTATTTTGATCATAGTTAATCTATACCATTTTTCCCTTTTCTCTATATGCTCATGAACACTTCATACTTTCCAGGTTTTAAGTACTCACCGTTCTTCTTTAATTGTAATGATATCACATGGTGGGCTTTTTTTCAGTTTTCTAATAATTTATACTGAGCATGTTTTATCAGTTAACTATTTGTATTTCTTATTTTAAACAATAACAAAATAACAACAGCAAAGACAAAAGACAAAAACGAAACAACACAAACACAATAAAAATGATACAGAATTTCAAAACAAGATGATAGGAATTAACAGTTGTGGTTATATTACATATGATTATCTTCAGTGAAGTTGCTCGTATTACCAGATGTAAAATGATCAAACAATTAAAGAGGATTAAAAGTAACAAAAAAATTAGAAACCATACAGCGCTTCACTGAACAAGATAGTAGCAATTCAACAATGATTCTCATAATGCATATTGTTGTCTTAAAATGCATTGTTCATATTACCAGAGGTAAGCATTCAAAATTGGTCAAGAAAAAAAATTTAAGCATTAATCAGTAGGCATCAGCAGTACAATTATGCCAGCAGTTGAATATTTGTATATCTTCTCTTGAGAAGTATCTGCTTATATCTATGTCTCATTTTTAAATCAGATTATTTGTTTTCTTCTAACAACTTTATTTAAGATCAGTTGACTGTAGGTGTTTGAATTTTCATCTAGCTTCTGTATTATATTCCATTTTCTATGTGACTACGTTCATGACACTACCATTCAATTTTTATTACTGCAGATTTGTAGTAGATTTTGAAGTCTGCTAAAGTGATCAGTTCTACAGTATATTGTTGTGGTGCCTCAAAATCGCTTTGACTATTCTAGGGCTTCTTGGTAATTCCAGCTGAATTCTAGGATTGGGTTGTTTTCTTCTGTGAATAATGTCATTAGAATTTTGGAGACTGCACTGAATTTGGAAGGAGCCTTCTGTAGAATGGCTATTGTAAAATTATTGACTTTCCCGACCCGCATACAAGGTTGCCTTTCCTTGTGTGTACATAAGTGGCCCTGTCCCTTTCAATTGCATTCCTTTTAAAATTTTTAAAAATTTTATTTAAAAGAGAAAAAAAGAATGATAAAACAGAGTTTCAAATCGGGTTAGTAGGACAGTTACAATGATCGATACATTATATATTGCTGTCTTCATAGTCATTACTCAGAGTGGAAATATAGGCATGATATCTGCTCCAAACAATATTAGCACAAATGTAACTTTTCAGTGAACTGAAAGAAACTAGCTGTATAAATATCTTAACTATCTTGTGTATAAATGTACTTTTTCTTTTTTTCTCTCTCTCTCTTTCTTTTTCTTTCTTTCTTTCTTTCCTTCCCCTTTCTCCCATTGCAGATTGTCATTTCTTTTGAACAGTTTCTTCCCAATTCACAGTATCTATTTACATTTTGGATCTTATTTATTCTTCCAGCTTCTCACATTACTGAGACAATAAGATGTTTATACATGTGGGTCTGATTTATCTCACTTATGAGTATGGTTTCAAGTTGCATTCATTTACCTAAAAGTCTTGAGTTTATCCTATTTTATAGCTGAGTAGTACTCCATTATATAAAAAACATGTCTTTTTATCCATTCCTCTGTTGATAGGAATTTGGGGTGTTTCCATGATTTAGCTGTTACAAATAGTGCTGTTATAAACATGGGTGCACATATATCACTGTGGTATGATGTGAAAGCACACCCTTCATAATAGCATCTAAAAGTGAAATACATAGGAATCAATATAATAAAGAGTGCAAAAGAGCTATACAATGAACATTACTGTACACTAAAAAAGAAGATCAAAGAGTGTAGCAGAAAATGGAAAGAGAGCCCTTGCTCTTGGATAGGAAGAACCAACATAGTGAAAATGGCCATATTTTCAATTGCTTCCACCAATGCTTTATTTTCATGCTGGGACCCTTTCATTATGTAAGTAACATTGATTTCTAGGCATTCTTGCCAATACATATTGTAAACAGGTATTTTTCTTGATTATATTACAGATATTTCAGTATTGGCATACAGCAAGGATACAGAATTTTGTACACTAATTTTTACTTTTGCAATTTTCTGCAACTTATTTACTAATTTTAGTAGATTTTTGTTGGAACTTTTTAATATGTTGTCAATTTGGATGTAATTTAGTGAATATTTTTAGTTCTAAATTCATAAAGGACTCTGGGCCAGTAGCTTTCTTCTTTCATTGGGTCCTTGCCCGATTTTGGTATCAGGGTAATGCTGGCCTAGAATAATGATTCTGGATCTTCATTTTTTTTCTTCTAGAGGAACTTAAAGAGAACTAGAAGAAGTTCTGTTTTAAATGTTTGGTAGAATTCATCACTGAGGGCTTCTGATCCCTGCACTTTACTTTGGTGGGAGGCATTTTGCTACTGATTTAACTGGTTACTAATCATTGGTCTTCACAGCTGTTTTATATTTTCACAATTCAATCTTCATAAGATATGTGTGTCAAGGGATTTATCCTTTTCCTCTAGATTATCAAACTCATTGACAGATTGTTGTCTATAAAATTCTGCAATGATTCTTTGAATTTCTGTGGTCAGTTGGGATGTGTCTTTGTGTCTCTAGACTTAATTATTTTAGTCCTCTCTGTTTTTACCATTTCTGTCTGAGGTTTTGTTAATTTTATTAATATTTTGAAAAACCAGGTTTTTGTTTTATTCATAATTTGTGTTGGTATTTTAACCAGTATTTCATTTATTTCATCTCTGATTTTTCTTATTTCTTGAGTTCAATTTTGGACTCAGCTTCTTGTTCTACCTCCTTAAGATGTGTGATTAAGTGGATATTTGAGAACTTTTTGTACTTTTACAAAGGCGCTGAATGCTGTAAATTTCCTCTTGGTATTGCTTTTACTTTATCTCATAGACTATGATATGCTGTATCTTTAATTTGTGTCAAGGAGTGATTTAATAAATTTCATTTCTTATTGGATCCATTGGCCATTCAACAATAAATTAATTTCCAGTTGTCTAGTTTCCACAGCTTTTCTTATTATTGATTTTTATTCTATTACTTATGGTCATAAAAGTGTGTGATATTAACTATAAGTTTTTAAGTTTCTTGAGACTTCTTTTGTTACTTTTCATGTAGTCTATACTGGAATACATTCTGTGAGTTGTTGAAAAAAATAGATATCCCACTCTTGGTGTATAGAATGTTCCCACTCTTGGTGGATAGATTTCTGTTAGGTCCATTAAGTCTACTGTACATTTTAAGTCTGCTATTTCTTTATTTTTCTATCTAGATGAACTGTCATTAAAAGTAGAACATTTAACGGTTACATTCATTGTAGACAACTGCAAACATACCTAATAAAAATCATTTTTAAAAGATGTTTAAAAAATCCTAACTGTACTATTATACTGGGATCCCTTATATTCAGGTCCATTACTATTTCCTTTGGGTATTTGCCCATATATATGTAATTACATCTATAACTGTGTAATTATTTTACATATAATTCACTAAATTGAGTCTTTATCTTTCCAAAATGAATTTATTTTTCTCATTTTAAAAGATTTTTAATAACAGCTGGTTTATTTTTGTCCATGTGCTTTCTTGCTGGCTTTTGGATTCCATTCGAAAGGGGAATCTCATTCCACCCCTTCGCTATTATCCAGCATGTATCCTTAGAAGTGAATTTACTCTCTTGTACAAATCATATAACTGTGTCTTTTTAAAAACATTCCATTTTTGGTCACTCTGTGTTTTAGAATCAGAAACTTTAATCTATTTCCCTTCAGTACAAGTATTGTTTGCTGCAGCCATTCTGACTTTTTCTAGCTTTATTGTGGTTCCATTTTTGTCCTGTCCTATAGATTTCCATTGTGATTGACTGATTTACTCCATTAATATGATTTGACTCCTTGCTTATTATTTTTCCTTTATTATTATAGATTTGCCCTTCACAGTTACTGTGAGGGCTAAAAAGTTACTATTCAAGTACAGCAAACTATTTTTAAAGGAAAGAAAATCAAGATGACCATAAATAGAGGTAAGGGAAGAGGAAAGGTGCACTAATGAAAAATTGTGCAATTATACTCCATTATTCCACACATTCTGTTTTTCTGTGTCCTTTTACATTCTTTTTTGTTTATATATAAATCTACTCATAAAATATTTTTGATAGTTTTAGTTTTTGGTATTCAAAGTAAAAATATGTCTTATGTGGTACATTTACAATGTTAGGGAATTCTGAGTTCATCCATGCAATTACTATTTCCAGTAAGTTTTATGAATTCTAATACTTTCTTCTTATATATCTTCTCCTTTAATGCTGTGCCAAAATTCTCATAAGCTTTCTTGGTTCTTTTATCTCCTCCAGCTACACAACTTTTGATATCCTGGTTTTGACAGAATTTTTTTCTTCTGTTTGATGTGTTCTGCTATTTATTCATTCTAATATTTTTGAAGTTTTAATAGTACATGTTTATAGTATATAATGATTGCATTCACTGTAGGGAACTGGTACGGTTCTTCTGACCCCCTTTTATTTTCCCACCATGAATTTGATTTACTTATTTTTAAAATCCATATCAAGTTCTTTATCACACCGACAGAATAACAACCAGATTAATAGGCCAAAAGATATATGAAAATCATCAGACAGCTATACCATATTGAGAGGCATTTTTAGATCCATAGCGCTGGACTATAGTAATATCTTACTCACTTTCTCTTTTTCCTATTGTCCATCTTTTATTTCACACTTTACTTATATATTGTTTTTCATTTAAAAGAAACCGTGTGATATTTAAACTTGGGTATCTCATTTAATTACTAAACATTATTATCTCTAGTTGTGTCATTTTTTTCTACAAAGCGATTCAAGTTTATCCATGTTTAGAGAACAGTATTCCATTGTGTATAAATACCACATTTTATATGTTCATTAATTTACTGATGGACACATAGGCTTTTCCCAAGATTTAGTAATTTTAAACTAGTAATTTTTTTTTTTTTTTTTTTTTTTTTTTTTTTTTTTTTTTTTTTTTTTTTTTTTTTTTTTTTTTTTTTTTTTTTTGCGGTACTGGGGATTGAACTCAGGACACTGTGCTTGCTAGGCAGGCGCTTATTCCACTGAGCTATATCCCCAGCCCTTTAAACTAGTAATTTTAAATCATGCTCCTATAAACATGAGTAAGCATATGTCACTAGGGTATGCTGTCTTTCACTCTTTTGAAAAGATGCGTGGAACCGTAATAGCTGAGTCAAATGGAGTTTCCATTTTCAGCTTTTTGAGGAAATTCCACACTGATTTCCATAGCAGTTCTATCAACATACTCTTTTCCCAACAATAAAAAAGGAATCCCTTTTTCCGGCATTCTCACCAGATTTTGTTATTGGCTGATCTTGATGACAGCCAACCTTTCTGGCATGAGGTAGAATTGCACTATTGTTTAATTAGAATTTCTCAAAAGACCAGCAATGTCACACATTTCTTTATCTGTTAATTGGCCACTTGTATTTCTTCTTCTGAGAAATATCTATTCATTTCAGATGCTCATATTTTGATTGCATCTTTATATTGGGAATGCCTGACCTTTTTAGTTCTTCTTTAATCTCAATATTAACCCTTTGTGGTACTTCTATATAACGGAATATTACTCGGTTATAATGAAAGACAAACTTGAGGCTTTCACAGGGAAAATGTTCACAACTAGAGACCACAGTCATAAGTGAAATAAATAAGACCTCCATGTGTAAGCAATGTACTGTCTCACTAGTGAAAGAACCTGAAAGAGTGAGTAAAAATTAGGAGGTAGGACAGACATTGTGAACTGAAAGGAACGTGCTCAAAAGTAAAGAGCCGTAGGCAGCGGCTCAGCCGCGTCTGCGTACCCCCGAGGGCACTCACGACGGGACGGACCCTCCCATCTCCCAACCCCGAGTGGCTCGCAGGTGGCTGCGGCCAGAAATTGGCTTTTTGGCGGCTGTGGAGCAGGGCAGACTTGGAGACCACACTCCTCGGGCAGACTGCGCTAATCCGGGCTGCAGACTGGGGTCCCGCTCAGATCCCCGCCCCCGCAGCTGGCACCATCCTCGGCCAGAGAGCAGGAACAGTGGCAGCTGCGGTCGGCGGCTCCTGTGAGAATGCCGAGGATGCAGAGAAGCGCCAGGGAGCAGTATCATGGGCGAGGCACGAAATATTAGCACTTTGGGGATCTCCTGCTGGCACGGATTCCGGAATGGATGAGCCGAGTGCATGCCGCAGCCGGATTTCTGAGTTGGGAAGAAGCTCGACCAGGGGAGATACACCTGAGCGGCAATCCTGCCTGCATGAACCCAGAGACAGGTGAGTTGATTGGACGCCCTGACCGGATTTTTGAGTCGGGGACAAGCTCTGCCCAGTGAGGGACATCCGAGCAGCACTACTGACTGCACAGACCCCAGGATGCAAGAGCTAGCTGGGCGCCCTGACCAGATTTTTGAGTGGGGGAGGAGCTCCACCCAAGGGAGGAACACCTGAGTGACATCCTGCCTACATGTTCCCAGGGGCAGCGAGCTGTTTAAGCGTCCCAGCCAGGTCGCTGGGTAGGGAGTAGCTCGGTCCACAAAACAGCATATGAGCAGCCTATTGAGCGGAACTCTCAGCAGAAAGCTTAAGGGACATTCTCCCAAAGAGAAGCAGTCAATGGAGCAGCCTTTGCAACAGGCCTTTGCCTGGTGAACATCCTCGGTAATTTATTGTTCAATATTTTGAATGTGATACCCAAAAATGGGAAGACGGAAGAACAAAACACAGTCTCAGAACTCAACCCCACCCAGAACAAGTCTTGGATGCGAGGATACAGGGGAACTAGGAAGCCACATACCTGCAAGTTCTGAAAAGATTGCATCCGAAATAAAGAAACAACTCCATCAGGCTATAAAAGAGCTTAAAGCAGAAATGAGACACATACTTGCAATGATCTCTCAGACAAAAAATGAACTGAAAACTATAATGGAAGAAATGTTCCATACACATAGAGAAGAAATAGATAAAAAATTAGAAGAACTAGGAAACAAATGGAAACGCTGCAAGAGTAATTTAGGAATGAATTACCACGAATGAAACAGGTCCAAAGACATTGCCAGGAATTGAAAACTTCCATTGAAAGCTTGCAAAACCACTTAAATGAAACCGAAGATAGAATTTCAGACCTTGAAGACAGCATGGCAACTTATGAGTGTGAAAGGAATGATCTTGTAAAATCATCAAAGACCCAAGAAAAATCAATCCAACAGCTGCAAGATGAGGCAAAACGTAATAATATTTGAGGAATAGGAGTCAGTGGAACAGCAGAAGACAACACAAATGATATAAAAAGAATATTTAGTGAAATAGTAGCAGAAAATTTCCCAAACAAGGTAAAAGATACTGAAGTACAGTTAATCAAGGCATATAGAACCCCAACGAGCCATAACCAAAAGAAAACCACACACAGACATACAATAGTCAGGATCACAGACATCCAACAAAAGAAGAGAATATTAAAAGCTGCTAGAGGGGATCCGGGGAAGATGGCGAC
>PVLD010033199.1:0-13914 GCA_004027595.1 Dinomys branickii
TTTTTTTTTTTTTTTTTTTTTTTTTTCTTTTTTCTTCTGTTGTTGAGAGGATCAACTGTCTGACTAAATTTGCATGTCTGTATATGGGTCCATACATCTACAATTCGAAGATATCAATGGATAAAGCAACAACTACTGTTGAGACCATATCACCTTGTCTATAGATTAGTTGTGATTGTACTATTTTCTATGATAATGGATGTCTGTTTGTCAATATGTCTTTGTACTTTTGTTTCTAAAATAAAAAAAAAAAAAGATAGACAATTCTTAAAATGTGCAGCTACACATTCAGCCCTGACCAGGCCCTGAAAATGTGTTAAAACTTAAAGATAGGAAAGAAGCAGGACTGCAGAAAGCTGAATGGAGTTGTAATCAGTAATCTACATATGTATATAATATCTTTTCAGAAATAATTTATGCAATTAAGTGAATTTAGTATTGGAGTTGACAGCGGCCAAAAATATTTTCCTAATCCAGATATTTAATGACAGAAAAGGTTTCAAACAAGGAAGTATGAATATAGAAAGTAATACTTTTTATACACACACTCCAATAAATTGATTGAGGTTGGAGATGTTCCAGTATTATTTCCTTACAGTTTTATTTATTAGTTAGGTACTTCAGAGTCATTCTGTGAGTCCTGGTCCTACTCAATTTTGATTAAGTGACTAATGGTTTCTCCACTGAAGACAAGAAAACAACTCTTTGCCATGTACATTTTGAATTACAAACAAATGAATTCCCTCTCATCAGAAATGCATATCGTTTGCGACCATTTCACGCCTAAAGCTTTACATTTAGAACAGTTTGCAGCAGGAGTTAATGTAAAACTATCTGTGTCTTTGCAGCAGAAATGATACATAAAGTTTTTCCAGCTACCCTTGAGTTACGCAAGAAAAAGGAGGAGAGGGGCAGAAATGAGTAGCAGTTTAACTGTTTTCTCTCGTGTATTAGCTCAGGGGTGGAGGAGAGGGTTAAAGAAAAGCACACAAGTACATTAACAGTATGGAAATTCTACCACATACCCATTGAGAGAAAAATGCCTTTGAAATATTTTTCAAATGACCTAGACTTGGCTGAATCCAATGCATGTTTTTACCATGAATTTTCTGTTTAAAAAGTTTTAAAAATCTTAGATTTTAGGAAAGAAAATGCAATCCATATGTTACTGATTCATTCACACTTATCATATTTTGCGTGAGTAGGTTGGTATCCAACAACTTGCAGGTTTTTTCAACCAGGAAGTCACATTTTACAGCAGACCAAAAAGGACCTTGGACCTGATAAGTTTCAAATTTCATTTTAAACTCAGAACCCAAGGAATTTGAGTGGGTTCTAAACTTGGCAATGTGCCCTCTCCCTAGTCACCACGTTGATGGAGTTGCAGATATTCCTCTTCATACGGGTTAAAAATGGAGCTGTTAATTCTGTTTTGATACTGATGGTAGATATATTGATTCTGACTTCCTGGTTTGTTTGCCATGAGGAAACAATTGGGCGATTGTTTTATTATTCAAAAAATTTTATATATTGACCTGTATCCTTAAATATAAAATAAGTTTTATCAAATATATAACAAAGCTGGCATATGGAAAATGCATAATTTTCCCGAGGGGTTATTTGTTAATATGGAACACAGGCCTCTAAAATGCGATGAAAGTAAGGACCGAGGAACAATGGGTCATGATGGCTAATTTTATAGGGAACACATTCATACAATGTAATTTAAAACACATGCTACAGCAGTTATAGTAAAAGGCTCAGAGAATTAGGAAGGAATTCTGTTTCATAAGAAACGAAAACAGTGCCCTCTTTCTCCTGAATTTCTCTTGTAGGAGAAAGATCCCATTCACTAATTCTTTAACAATTGCGAGGCCCACCCACAAACCCCACATGGTCTCCTAAATCCTCTCCTTCAGGTAAGGCCCACAGTGGTTGATCGTTTAGAGATGTGATACAGAATTAAAGGCAAAAAGTTCAATATGTGTTTGCTGTCTTTCTAATGCAATATTTATTAGCCTGTTTTCAAAACTAAAATATTGCATGTTGTTGATTATCCTCCCAAATAGAAGGCCACAGTCTATTAAAGGGACTCTTAAGAGAGAAAGAGAGATCGATCTATCCACTCGTGTTTGTAAGCAGTGGTTTTAGGCTTAACGCAAGTCAAGCTGTTAAGAACACTATTTTAAAGAGCTTCATGAGTGGCAGGACAATAAACTTCTAAGGAATTACTTACTAGAATTTTATCACAAGCTCTTTATTCATGCCGGCCAGAAAGAAAATGAATCAGAGAAAAAAGAGAGAGAGAGAGGGAGGGAGGGAGGAAGGAAGGAAAGCAGGCAGGCAGGTAAAACTCTTTGGGATGGTTAATTTTATGTATCAAGTTGAACGGGACACAGGATATTCAGATATTTGGTGTGTCTGTGGGGAATTTCTGGATGAGGTGTCAGTAGACCTAGGTAAAACATTGTCCCTACCCAGTGTGGATGGGGCTCATCCAGTCCAGTGGAACCTGGAACTGTTAGCAGAACCAAAGACTGGGTAAGGGAGGATTTATTCACAAAGAGAATCCTTGTGGGGGGATGGTTTACCAGTTGAGGTCAGTTGATTTGTCCCCTGAAAATGTGTTCATAACATTTTTTTCCCCATTTTTTGTATTCCCTACAACCCACAGTCTGCTCTTTAATTCTCCAGGCTCATGAACATGATTACTGAGTATACAGAGTGAGTACATTAACCTTTCTCAAGCAAACTTTCATTAATTAATCTAACAGGGTAAGTTCCATGAGGAGACAGGTTTTGGAAGGACATAGGGTGAGCGGGGATTGAACACTGGGTCTCCTGCATGGCTAAATGGGCCTTCTACCACTGAGCTACACTTCCAACATGTACATTCTTTAAATAATCTCTCTCTAAATCCAGTTTCTAATATAGGGCCTGAAATAAAAAAAAAAGTCAATACATTGCAAAACATCAGAAAGACAATTTATTAATATATGATAAAATTATAAATGTCAAATGTTCTGCAGATTTGAATTATTGTTTTTTGAGGAAGGAAAACAAAACTAACATATAAAACCTAATGGAACTCAAAAGGGGATTTTCTAAGCATACTTTTCAGGGCAAAGAAGACTGAGTCACTCACATATTTCCTGCCTTTGGGGAAGATGCATTTATCCGAGAGAGGCGGCTGGAATTCCTCTCAGGACACGGCCATACGCATCTTCCCCTATCTAAGCCTGTCTCTGCATACCTGCCTTGCCTTGATTTTGAAGTTTACCTTTCAGGTGGCACCTTGCTCTCTTTGTCTCTGGACAATATTACTGCTTCCCCTTAGACTGGTTAAGTGATTTTATTTGCTTCTGAAAACAAGTAGTGCGTGATAGTCACTCACCAGTATCCTACTTATAAAATCTGTCTTCTTCTCCCATTCAGAAAGTGATACCTTAATGTAGCTAAGACTGATATTTCTGGATAACCTTGATTTTTACCTAACTGACAAACAAAAGTACATCATTTTCAAACTTTGAGCTATTAATAGAACAAATTACTTGCAACAGAGCTTGCATCAGACTGTGATACCCCACTAAACTTTGACCTCTGGGTCTCATGGAGAAACTAAGTGGTTGTTTTGATCCCTTCAATTTCTTGTATTCAAGAGAACAGGAGCACACAGTGCACATAGACAAGTTGAAATTTGACTTATATATCACAGAAAGCAAATTTTACATAAAGAAGATTTGTTTGTTTAAATGTTTAAAGACATTTACCAGGGGGGCATATTTTCTATTCCTAGATAAGGATAAGGAGAGATAGATATATTCTTATTTTAAAAACCATATATATATATATATATATATATATATGAAAAGAAAAAGAAGAAAGAAGAGGTGGGAAAATAAATACACAAACCCTTCATTCTCAGGTTCCTCAGGCTTTGAGAGGACTAAATACAGCCATAGCCTTCTCATTTTCCATTAAGTAAAGAAATAATTCTAGTAAAATTTTAAGCTCTGGTGGTTTAACTCTGAGCAGTACTTCTTGCTTTCTTACCCTTTCTATATATGCATAGGTCAAAGGAGATGTCACCAGGGACTCATTTCCTGCTTCATATTTTCCTTTTTCCTTTCTTCCAACATTGTAGGTGAACCAAGTTTATAAAGCACTTCAGAGTCGTGTGCTTTAACTCTTAAATGTCCCCTGTAATTCCTACTTGTCCAACTAGACTTTTCTTCCATTGTGCATACCAGAATGAATTTTATTGTAGAGAAATGTCACTCCATCAAATATATGCACCATTTCTTTTAATGTAACAGGGGTCACTATTATTTATACTTACTGACTGGTAACTCTTTTGAATACTGTGTGTTCCCTCTCCAGCCCTAAATTCACTGGTAATTCCTTGGGGCACTGCGTTTATTAACCCAGTCTTCCCACTCTAGATATCTACATCTGCAGCTTGTGCAGCTTCTCTCTCTCTCTCTCTCTCTTTTTTTGTTTTTTGTTGTTGAAGTGTAAAACATTTCATTTTGAATAGGGAATAATATTAAGTCAAGAATGATGACATTCAAATATCCTTTCATTTCAGTCACAAGGTGCATGATTTTTGTGTATTGAATTGTTTGGAGCCTTGGGCTTTTCTTTCTTTTCAAGTTTAATTCCACTGCTGCAGTGTCTGGACAGCTGTGGTGGAGAGGTGGCTTTCTCACAAGGCTATGCTTAACAGCTAATGAAATAAAAATCTGACTGTAGAATTTTCTGGGACAAACATTAAAGAGTAAGAGTGACTGCTTTCTAATATAAGACCAAGAGAATGTATTTCTTTGATAGTTAAAAGACAATAATAGTAAGAAACCAAAGATTTAAATGTCATTTTCCCCTTCTTTCTATTTTCCATTCTTTTTTTTTTTTTTACCTAAGTGTCTTCTTAGAGACAAGGATAGAAAACCAAAGGGAAAAAGTTGTGACTAGCACCTGAAGGACCAGGATACACTGACTTCACAGTGGGAAAATCTATGTCTTCAGGTACTTCAGGGAAATTCTTTTCCATATGCAAGGTATTAAGTAAAAGAAAAGGGGCGTGTATTCTGGAAAAAAAATAAAAGGAGGAAAAAAATCCCTGTCATTTCAACTTTATTTTAAGGTACTTATAGTTTTAGGAGATTTTTTTCTTTTCCCTTCCAAATATATGAGAAATGTATGACCTTGCCCTTCGAAGAAACCACATACATTCCTTCACCTCCCATTTAGTTCTTCTCTCCAGGGATTCCTTAAACAGAGACCCCACCATGACCGTAATTTAGCCTTAAGACTGCACTAATTTATGTGTGCACTTTGGCAGCAGCATCTCTAAGACAAAACTGAAAACCACACTAATCCTAACCTACCCACAACTATTTCTAATACCATAGCAACTTCACACAAAGGTGAAGTCTTTGAGGACCACCAGTTCCTTCTATGGCTCGCACCCAAGACAACCTCATATATCAACCAAATGCAACACTGAGGCCCAGCAGTCACTTTTATTCACTAACATGCTTCCTGCTACAGACCTGCTGGTTCTTACCTTTTGCCATTTTAAATCTTTATTCTCTCACAGATAAACGAAATGATCTCATACTTCAGGTTCTTCTCGTGGAACTCTCTTTTTACCTGTTTCTACTAATCTATCTCTCAAGGCCACTGTTCTGAGAGAAAAGTGCTCCTCCTCCCATGCTGCATGCCCTTGGGCTCATGAGGGGCAGAGCATTTCTGACATTTGTGAGGCTGAGAGAAAGGAGCAGAGGCTGTGACATCTTGAAAAAAAAAAAACACAGAAATACAGTAGCTGCTTTGGAGCCATAGATGATGGGGTCCCTCAGGAGTATACACAAACTTTTGCCAGATCCTCTACTCTTCTGTAAAAGCCAGAAATTCAGATTCTATTAGTGAGACTTCTCTATTATAAATATTGGCAACTAACACAAAATATATGAGTGCTATGAAATACATAAAACTCCTCTGTAGACTGGGCATGCACTGCAGCTTGTAAGTTTCAAGCATTTATTCCGCCTTTTCTTCATCAAATCCCCATATATCTGTTTTTATCTATACAACAAACCCTTCCTCTTTTGAGGATCATGAAATCTGACTTGTTAATAATAACATAATCTCTTCCACCTTTAGCTAGGGTGGGCCAACTTCTTCCACAAAATGACTGACAAGTGATTTTGACCTTGTAAGTCACTGTACCACTGTAGCACGGACACAGTCATAGACAGTATACAAATCGAGTGTAGCTGTGTTCTAGTAAAATTTTACTTACCAAAATATTTGACAGGTTAGATTTTCCCTGCGGTCATACGGATTGTTGGACTTTAAAGAACGAACAGTTCTTTAGCAGGAAGTTCGTGATCAGACCTTAAGTGACACTGCAGCTGGCCTCTTCTCTCTCTCTCATTCATGGTCTGTCTTCTTTTTCCCTACTTTCTTCCCTGTGAGGTAATGAGCCACATAAAAAAATAAAATTATCATTTAAAACATTTTAAGTTTACTAACATAAATTTTCACCTATGTTTAATTGTATAAATAAATAGGCAGGAAAGAGGCAACTTTAATTTATAGATGAGCAAAGTGAGACACACAGAGAACTGATAATAAATGGAAAAGCGAGGGTCTGAACTCAGAAGTCTGTTTCCAATGCTTGTGCCCACAGTTATCATATTGTTATCACCCTATCATGTAATTCAGTGTCCCTGGAGCTGTCCCCAGATCCCTGTGAGAGAAGAGGCTATTGCACGCTAGTCTGTGCTTGATGGTCCCTTAATTTGATATGGCCCTTTGTACTATTTCCCAGAAAAAGTACATCCAGAATTTCTTCTCTTGCTTTCCATTCTATGCTTAATAGCTCTTTTTGCATGTTCCAATTACCACATTAAAATGTTGGCAGTTTTCTACGTTTTGAAACGAACACTCTCTTTAGACCTCGGGCCATGTCTTCAGCATCTTTGCACAGTTCTCGCTGCAGCGGGTGCTCAGGTATTGCTCAAATGGGACCAGAAGTGTAGTTATCCTGGAGTTTCTACTATTTCTGATTCAGTTTCTTTTATGGTGGGTGGAATTAAAGTCTTGGCTTAATTTTTCTTAGAAATAGCCCCTAGCACATAGGTTCATAGGCAAGTAATTAATTTGGGAAGAAAGAAAAACAGTGATAGGAAACTAGGAAATGAGACAGTGAAGAAAAAGTAGTCAATAAAATGTGTATTATCAAAGCATCATTCTTTGCGGTCTACTCTCTCTTAGTTCTGCTGGGGAAGCCTTGCAGCTCAGCATAGAATAATATCTCCATCTTGTTCTACCCAGCGGAAAGGTTTGCTGCGCTGTTAGTGTATCAGTCCCTTTTACAAATTGATTGAATACTACTCCCGGTGAGAAGGTAATGGCCAGACCTATCCAGAATGCTTCATAGATGGGTCAACCAGGCTAGGTATGGGCTCAGGATGCCCTTGGGTGAAGGAACGCAGGTGCTGGGAGTTGCCAGCCCAGCCAGGGTGCTGAAGTGCCTGGGTCCTTGGGTAAAATGCCCATCGCATCTGTCACAATCCCTCCAGGTTCCTGAAACTGAGAGTAAGGTGGAAAAATGATTTCCTTGCTGCTCCACTTCTGCTTAAATGACTCTTTTAAAAGTAACAATAGAGGTGGATTCTCTCATAATTATTACATTTTTCCTTCTTCCACTTCCGTACTGGTGCCATTTTTCAGAGTAAGTGACCTCTACTATACTTTGGTAAGTACATTTTCTATTTATCCTCTGGGATTGTTCTTCATTCTAGAACTTTGGTTAGTGGTGCATTACAGATGTTACAACGCCACTTCATTTACACCATTTCTTTTGTACTAGGCAAAATCTTTAGGAGCCATTTATAGTATACTTTTTCTAATGTGCATCCTATTCTAAGTATTTGAGCAGACTTAGACGAATAAGATATGGTGGTTGTTTTTTAGAATAGAGACAGTAGTATCCAGGGTAGATTTTTAAAGTGGAATATAGTCAATGTTGCAACAGGAAAAGTGTAGTCAGAGCGTGGTAGAGAATTGACTATCTCCAAGAAAAAGTACAATTGAGGATATCCTTAAGTTCTTAATCCTAAATGGGAGAGTTTCTTGTCTGTGAGTATCTCAGACTCTCTCATAATGTGAGCTGGCTCTCAAGTTTTTCATTTTTAAAAGCAGCAATCTTTGGGCCCAGAATCAATTACCTGTAATCAGTAACCTGTTAATCTGTAACCTGTTATCAGTCGAATAATTGTTGGGAGATTTTGGGTATGTGTCAATTTTTTTTCAGGTCTTGAAATAAGGCAAGGAATTGAGAGAACAAATTTAGAAGTTTCTTGAAGGTTTTGTAGCCAAGAACAGAGCTGTGACTTCAAAAGGGAGGTAAGTGGACGACCAAGCTATGAATTGGAGATTTTGAGTTGGAGAAATCAGAACAATTGTGTCCCAGTTGAGCAAGACAGGACAGCCAGGCAGGAAGCTGCTTCATGGGAAACCCTGCGAGTTCAGTTTGGATATAAACAAGTCTTTAAAAGTGCTTGGGGGGCTGGGGATATAGCTCAGCGGAATAAGCGCTTGCCTAGCAAGCACAGGGTCCTGAGTTCGATCCCCAGTACCGCAAAAAAAAAAAAAAAAAAGTTCTTGGGACTTTTCCAGGTAGAATTTTATACACATGAAACCCATACGGTCGGATCCCCTTGGGAATTAATGGGTCTGTCAGGGGACTCACAGAATAGTGAGAACGCTAATAATGGAGACAGTGACAACGATGAACAGGTCTATTTCTCCAGTAGCGGGAGTGCAAGCTGTTACTTCAGGACTTCCTCGCGGAGCTTGCTAGGAATGTGTCTCACGACTAGAAGACATCCAATTTTTTTTTTTTTTTTTTGTGGTACTGGGGATCGAACTCAGGACCCTGCGCTTGCTAGGCAGGCGCTTATTCCACTGAGCTATATCCCCAGCCCCCAACATCCATCATTTTGGACAGCTTCATGCTCTTCCATTTTCATCCTTTGCACGCCTTCTTAGTGCAAGAAAAATAATTAGAATTTAGTGACAATATGCAAGAGCAAATATGATTATTTTCACAGGTAATATAAAAAAAGCTGAAAATTGTCTCTGTAGAGCACCGTTTTTATCAATGCTGCTCATCTCCGTTATTTGATTGGCATGGTAGAGAATGTTTTGTTTCCGCACAGCGAGATCGTTAGCGGTATGAATCATTTATTACCTAGTATGTACTAGGTCCTTCACACACATTGTTTGCTATTCTCTCAGCCTTGTTTCTGTCTTGTTGAGAAGGAAATTGAAGATGAGGAGTTAGTAGCTGTTTTGTGGCCTCAGGTGACATCTTTGGTCCATTCTCCACAAATGTGACAGCCAGAATCATATCTTAGCAGCAAGTGTTCCCAGCAGTTGGGTAAAAGACAGAGCCAGAGCCAGCCACAGCCATACTGTCTTCCAGTTTGCATGGCCTCCACGCACACACCTGCCCTGGGACTCGTAGTGCTTGAATTAGTCACAATCTCATGCTTCAGGTATGTGAAAGCATTAAAAAAGGAGGGAAAAGCAACAAAGCACCTGGCTGACTGTCTTGACACCACCTTCTTATCTTTTGAAATAAAGCTAGAGGAATAAAATCATCCCAGTCTCTGTCTCTGTCTTGTCTCTGTCTCTGTGTGTGTCTCTCTCCCCTCTGTCTCACCATCTCCCTTTCTCTATGCCTCTCTCTTATACACAGAAGCATACGGACCGCTTTTCTCAGTGTCTTTTCATGCTCCTTTTCTTTTCATGTCTTGACATTTGGCCCTGTTCCTCCCATTCATGGGTTGAATACATATGTGTAAATTTAGTTCAGTATATTAAAGGTTTAAAGTGCTTCTGTGTTAGCATTAAAATTCCATATACATTTGCCACATTTGATTTTCAAAGGAATCCCCTTTCATTTACATAAGTAACTCATACTCGAAGGAGTGTGGTTTGTTTGTCACTGGCAAAAGTCTGAAAAGCAAGCATTGAGAGTCAGGTTTTTATCTGCCTTCAAGGTCTGTGCAGTTTTCATTAAGTTATTTTAGCTCAACGCATGTTTCTACATTGTAGTCCTAATAGTACTTTAGAAATACTGGGAGTAAAAGAATGACAATAACAACCTGCTAAACTTTAGTCTTTAGATCTAAACTTTACATTTTTATTAGGATTAAAGAGACTAGAGTAAGACTAGAATGGCTACCTGTAATACATTCATATTTCTAAAGATTATGTGTAATATGTATGCATGTCCTAGAACAGCATCTAGAATAGGGATAAGCTCTGATTGAGATGTTTTTAAAATCTCATTTTTTCCTGCCATCTCTCTTGTTCTTTCTGTTCCTATTAGTTGAGGAGTACTACTTTCCAAATGGAGAAAGGATCCAGTCCGATTAAAGATAAAACAAAGAAAGAAAGATGTTATGGTCTTAGTTTTCAACGAAAAATATTTGGGAAGAAAATACAGTGCCGAAACCAGGTAAGGAGGAGGAATATGGGGAAAATTGCAATTTAGAGGTAGAATTGCCTACGTTTAGATTAGAATGTTCCTGTTCCCACATTTCTATTCCTGGGATTTGGAGGATTAAGGATAGAGTGAGTCTTTGTTTTATTCTTTGAATGAATCATAGGATGTTATGGAAAGTTATTCCCCATCATGATGGCATGGTAACAGCAGGGTGGAGACAATGTAGAATTACATCCAATCTGGGAGGACTCTGTATTTGAAGAAATTACAGATCACTTGCATCATGGGAGAGGGGGTTAGTAAGTAGAGACTGTCAGATGGGAGTAAGAGTAGGGCACCGGGTGCCTCCGAAAGCAAAATTTGGAAGACTTCGGATGCCTATGGCTTCCCAAGTGGTGCTCATCAGACAACAGTTGTAGAGCACTAGAGATGAAATGATTGCTCCCCAAAGATGATGGTGTCACGCCATGTCACTGAACATCTGAGTTAGCAGGTGTTTCAGCAAATGAGATGGAGAAAGGTGATTGGCAATGACCTTAGTGGCATGTGAATTCATTCTAATGAATTCTAGTACAGGACTGATGTAGTCGATATGCCTTCTACAGCCTCTCGAAATTGCTGGTGTGTTAACTGATGACGAACAGTGCAACTTGGGAGAAACTGAGAAGCTCAGAAGAAAGAAAATGATAAATTAGGTTCCTTTACTGATGAGGCCTTTTTGAAATGTAGCTCACATAGCCCCAGAAGAAGCTATTATAAGTGTACAGCTCAGTGATAGTGAGAGAACTTATGGAGCTATAAAGTTATCTTCACAATTCAGCTTTGGAAAATTTCTTCACCGCAGAAAGTTTTGCTTACTTGTGTACAGTCAGTGCTTACAGTAACCTCCAGCTCCAGGGAACAGCCAGGGTGCTTTGATTTCCTTTCCTTTCCTTTCCTTTCCTTTCCTTTCCTTTCCTTTCCTTTCCTTTCCTTTCCTTTCCTTTCCTTTCCTTTCCTTTCCTTTCCTTTCCTTTCCTTTCCCTTCCCTTCCCTTCCCTTCCCTTCCCTTCCCTTCCCTTCCCTTCCCTTCCCTTCCCTTCCCTTCCCTTCCCTTCCCTTTTCTTTGTAATGTGTAATATGCAGTATTTCACATATAGATCATTTCACTTAGCACAGCTGGTTCACTTACATTGCAGATGTACTAGCAACTTATTTATTTTTTTTGTTGAATAACATTCATTGTATAATATACTGCATTTAATTTATACACTCAACAGGTCATGGATATTGAGTTATTTTCGGTCTATTATGAACTACAACTAATGTATCAGTCTTCCAGTTTCTCCATACCCTTGTCAACACTTGATATTGGCAGTTATTTTGATTATTGCTATTACATTAGTCATTAGTGATATTCCATTTGGGCTTTAACTTCCACTTATATGAAGCCTAGCTATGTTGAGTATCTTTATATGTGTTCAGTAGCCACCATTCTTTTAATGTATTGTTGGATTCAGCTTGCTGGCATTGTCTTCTGTCCCACACCCCAGGATAGTGAATGATATGGGTCTGCTCTTTTCTAGTATCTTTTTATGGCTCTGTTACTAGAGTACTGCAGGATCATCGAACAAGTGGAAAAGTACTCTTTCCACTCACTGGAAAGTGCTATGGAGAATGTACATTTTTGTACTTTTGAAATATGTGATAGAATTCCTGGTTGAAGCTACCTGGGCCTGGATTTTTCTTCATGGAATAACTTTCAATTGCTAGTTATATGTTATGCTTGTTATTGATTCATTTAGCTTGTCTTTTCTCCTTTAGTTTTGGCAATTAGTGTCTTTCTAGGATGTTGCTCATTTCATTTGCTGCCAATAGGTTAACCTGTGTAGATTGGAAAATACGTTAATCCGCTAGCAGCAGATTATATGTGATAGTTTCTTATATTCTAATTTCAATAGGGTACATTAACTCTTTCTCCGCTTTCATTCTTTTGGTTTTTGTAAGTCTGTCTCTCTCTTATCTCTCTTGGTCAATTTAGCTAAAAAAATGTTTGGTCTCTTTAAGAAGCAGCTTTTTGTTTCTACATTTTGGTATTGTTTTTCTAGTCTATGATTTTCTGCTTTGATTTTTATTATTCTTTATACTGCTTATTTTATATTTATTTTGATCTTTTTCTAGATTTTAAACATATCAATTATTAATGTGAAATTTTCCTTTTTTTTCTACAATGGAAACAAGTCTTTACCACAATCTCATCATTTTTGATATTTTCTTTTGATTTTATCTAGTTTGAAATATTTTCTAATTTATGTTGTGATTTTTTTTTCTTTAACCACGTGCTGATTTCTAAATATTTGGCGCTCTCCCTAACTCCTTTCAGTTGTTAATTTCTAGTTTTGTTTAATATCTTAATAAATAACAGATATTGAATGATTTTTCAACTTTTAAAATTTATTGAAACTTAGTTTATGTCCTAGAACTTTGTCTGCCTGCATAATATTCTATGTGTTCTTGAAAAGAAAGTGCATTTTGCTCTTCTGGGTGAAATGGTTCATAAATGTTAGGAAGTCAAATTAACTGATAGCATTACTCAAATTTTCTTTATTTATGGTGATTTTCCATGTTTCATCAGTTATTGAGAATGAAATATTAAAATCTCCAAGTGCAACTATGTATTGCTTGCATTTTTAATTCTGTTGGTTTGATCGTATGTATTATAGTATCTTTTTAATACATGTATATTTATAATTATTTTTCCTTCCCAACATATAGAACCTTTTGTAATTATAAAATGTGATTTTCATTTCTATTACTGTTTCTTTTCTTATGGTGCTTTCTTTTGCCATTTTAGCTGCTTAATTTGTAACTATAACTTTTGCATAGTGTATCTCTTGCAATTCTTTTACCTTCTGTATGTATCTTTGTTTGAGTCTGAACTATTTCTGTTGTAAATAACACATATATGAACCATGCATTTTACATCCAATCTGACAATGTCTGCTTTTCTTTTTTGTCAGTGCTGGAAATAAGACAGAAGGCCTCATGCATGCTAGAGGCAAGAATTCTACCACTGAATTCTACCAGCAGCTCCAGTCTTTGCCTTTTGATTGGAGTGTTTAGTCTATTCATATGTAATGCAACTATTAATGTTTTGATGTATTATTTTATATATATATATATATATTTTATTTTTAAAAAATAAAAGTACAAAAACATATTAACAAACAGACACCAATTAGCATAAAAAATAGTACAATCACAACTAATCTGTAGACAAGGTGACCTGGTCTCAACAGTGGTTATTGCTTTATCCATTGATATCTTCGAAGTGTAAATATATGAACCCATATACAGACATGCAAAATTAGTCAGACAATTAATCCTCTCAACAACAGAAAAAACACAAA